>OMNN01102918.1:2766-17694 GCA_900302755.1 Chromis chromis
AGCCTGTTTGCCATACACCAGGGGTCCCCAATCCTGGTCCTCGAGGGCCCCTATCCTGCATGTTTTAGATGTTTCCCTCTTCCAACACACCTGATTCAAATGATCAGCTCATCATCAAGCTCTGCAGAAGCCTGATAATGATCCTGATCATTTGAATCAGGTGTGTTGGAAGAGGGAGACATCTAAAACATGCAGGATAGCGGCCCTCAAGGACCAGAGTTGCCCATCCCTGATACAGATGGTCTTAAGGCTGATTGGGAGGTGGAGGTCGCCTGTTGCCCGGGCACATCCGCGATTCTGCTACTGGTGGGACACTACTGTACCGAATTTCAGCGCATAATGTGTGCAAAACATCGGACCAGGGACGTCCTGGAGAAAAAGGACACAAGTTACCGCTTGTGTGTCCTTTTCCATTGTTGATTGTTGGTCACGACAACCCCGCCCCCAGCCCCTGATGTACTTGGTGCTTAGCTCTGGCCCAGCAAGGAGTTGGTGCTTGCTAAGCACCAGTTTTTAGAACCTGGAGCCGGTGCTTAGGTGGTGGAAACGCAAAGAACTGGTGCTAAGTCAGGTACTGGCTCCGAACTAGCACTGGAACCAGCTCGGTGGAAAAGGGGTATGAGCTGTGAAGCAGGCTTGTGATGAGCACAACCATAAACCGTATAGAAGGAACAGCAAACCAACTCGGAGAGAGATCTACTGACAAGATACACATTTACATAAATTCATAAAAGGAACGTCTGCATTGTAGTTTCATGGTACTGTATACTGTAGCCTACAGTAAAGGTTACATGTTGGGAAGCAGTAGTATGTTCTGTATGGGAGACTTGACTTTGTTCCGCCATTAGAAGTGTTGTTTCCACACTTCCTTTGCACCACTTTTCATCAACATTTTTGATAATTAATTAGCCCTCAAGTCATTTTTCAAGCAAAATAATCAATAGTTTGAACATTTCAATGGTTTAATTTAGTTTCTTTTCTTTGTTTTTTGTCGTAGTAAACTGACTGTCTTTATTTTCTTTCACTCAATAGAAAATAATTGTTTATTGCAGCCTGAAAGTATTTGTAAAAAAGCAATTGAGTGTTAAGAGTAGGAATAGTTACAGCCTAGAGTTTGTGACTTTTAGCAGGGACAATGAACGAGTAGCTCTTGATTTTGTTTGATATATTTTAGGTTAGAAAACTGCAGACTTTAAGCCGTTCCATGTTCAAGTGTACAGAATTTGTTCTGATGTAATAATAATGATAAAAATAACTGCATCAAGGCTGTTTGATAATTGCAATGGTCTGAAAAGTGAATTGTAAACCAGAATAATGCAGTATACATACACACAGACACACACAACACAATAGAGGGACAGTCTGGCTCCAGTTTAGGCTCTGTCGGCATGGCAACAACACACAGTAGCCAGGGCTGTTTGGAAAAATGAAAGAGATCAGTAGACTCACGTGGAGTAAATGATGTCGTTGTGTGTAATAAACATGTAAGTGGTGGGTGATATTGATTTGAAAACGAAGGGCCATTGATGGAAATGATGCTCGTTTCACCCAGAGGAGTCTGACTCTGAAATGTAAATGACCCGTCTGTACTAAACTGATTGAAGCAACGTTTTTTGATGTGAGGGAAAGATGAAAGTTCAAACAGCCTGTTAAATGAATCTGATTTGAACATTTGATCAAATGTTTGAGCTCTTTTTTAAGCATTTATCTGTGTTGTACACAACAAGAATAAAGCTGGCGTGGATTTCAATAACTGCATTATCATCATGGTATTAAATTCTCCTTATTATCTGTTTGCTCTGATGTTTCTCATCTACCAGCATCAGAAGTTTAATTTTGTTCTCCAGTTTACTTTTATTTCTATTTCAACTCATTTCTAAGACTGGTTCAGAATATTCGAATATCCGAATATTCGTTTGTTCTGGTGGTATTCGAATAGTAATTTTGATATTGGAATAGTCGTGCGCGTGGCCGCCGGTCGCTGCTATGCTACGCTCCTGCTATGCTACGCTAATTTCCCGCTACGCTACGTTCCCGCTATGCTACGCTAATTTCCTGCTATGCTACGTTCCCGCTACACTTACGCTCCCGCTATGCTACACTTACGCTCCCGCTACGCTACGCTCCTGCTATGCTACGCTAAGTTCCCACTACGCTACGTTCCCGCTACACTTACGCTCCCGCTACGCTACGCTCCTGCTATTCTACGCTAAGTTCCCACTACGCTACGTTCCCGCTACACTTACGCTCCCGCTACGCTACGCTCCTGCTACGCTACGCTCCTGCTATGCTACGCTCCTGCTATGCTACGCTAAGTTCCCACTACGCTACGTTCCCGCTACACTTACGCTCCCGCTACGCTACGCTCCTGCTATGCTACGCTAAGTTCCCACTACGCTACGTTCCCGCTACACTTACGCTCCCGCTATGCTACACTTACGCTCCCGCTACGCTACGCTCCTGCTATGCTACGCTAAGTTCCCACTACGCTACGTTCCCGCTACACTTACGCTCCCGCTACGCTACGCCTCCGCTTCCCCCCGCTCCGCTATTGCTTCCCCCGGCTCCACCCCACCCCCTGCAGGCGCATCGGTACGGCTCAAGCAGAATATTGGAATAGTCGTCTTTAATTGGACCCGAATATTCAAAGAATGGCAATTACTATTCGGAACAGCCCTACTAATTTCCTATTTACTTAATTTTATTCATACATTATCAGATTGTTGTGAATTTCACACTGATTGCTATTTAAGCTATTGAGATATAAGCATTTCTCACAAATAAATGAACTTTTAAAGATTTGAATTACATTTTCTTTACAGGATATGAATTTAGTTTTTATGACCTCCCATTCACAAAACAGGACAATCATTTTACCTAATCCTCTACGTGCATTTTAAACCAGATAATGTTCATTTTCTGCTTTAATTATTGTGAATGTCTCTTGGTGCAAATGCCTCAAGTGTCTGTAAATGCCATTTGACTATGGACAAGGGAACAATCGGTAAATAAACCGCAGTGATCTCACAATAAATATTCCAGTAGTCAACAAAATGGCGATTCTTTCTCGCAGAAATCCTAAACTGTAAAACGTGTCTTCGCTCCAGTGTTGCAACAGTTTGTTCAGGAATCAATGACGTTTCTCTTCCATTGTGTCACTGATGTTACAGCCCTGACGTTTATTTCACAAATGGTGGATGTAGCAACAGTTGATTTACCAGTACTGTGGTTTTTGAGATCAGTTATTCTAGTTCACTCACACAGCCGTAACTGTCGTCTGCCTTTGCAATTAGTCATGTTGTACTCTTTGTGTATATTACCTGTTTTCACCTGAAGTCACTGTTTTGAACTGGTTGCATGACAAGTTTCTCACATTTTTTTTGTGTCATTTTTTCCCCTAGGGCAAGAAAAATGGTGTGCAAATGTTGACCTGTGTGAAGAAGCGCTCCTAGGCAGCGACATGTTTTCTCCCAAGCCTCCTCTGTCCTGACACAGGGAGTTTTACAACCAGGATCCTGACTGTCTACCTCAACACACGTGGTGTCCACTCCCTCTTTTCTACCTCTTCTGACATCCGCTGCTCGTTTTCTACCTCAGCACGTACTGTACACACACGTACTGTGTCAGAGCTGTTATCAGCCAGCTGAGAAACGCCAAACAGACCCTTCACTTTATCACCAGGCTCTCAGGTGTCAGTCATCCAGCTCCAGTGTAACACGCTCCACTGGGTTTCTTCCTGCTCGGCAGCCCATCACCGTTATCTGACTCCCCTGCTGGGCGGGGCACCCCCCTGAAGCAGCCATGTTACGTCGGGGTCTGTGATGTCCGAGCCCTGCGACGGACCAGGACCAGGGGAAGAACAGGGGCGGAGTCGCAGAGACGTTCCTCTGTTTGTGATTGGCTCTGAAGATGATGAACAGGACGGGGGCCAAATGGAGACAGGCATGAAGAACGAGATGTTTCGAGAGGAGGAAATGGAGGATGATGAAGATGAGTCGGTGAGTAACAGGTGTAAATTCAGGTGTACGCACAGCAGAGAGCCAAGTCCTCCAGTGTACACTTGTACAGTGAGTGTGTAGTAGTCAGTTGTTGTTATTTTTTCATTATGTTATGGTGAATTTTTTAAAATAAAAATGTAAATGATCAACTGTTGAAACAATACTGAAGAAGTCACCTTGTAGCTTTAGAAAAACACTCTGAGTAGCAATAATATTAGCTGCATATATTTTCTAGTAATTGTATATTTGCACTGGAAACAACAACAACAAGGCCACAGTAATTGTAATTTTTTAGGCAGTAGGACCTAAGCAGGCCTGGATATTTAAAGAGGGAAGTTTAATTTGAGGTTGGATAGTGGAAAAAGCAACAGATACAAAAATATACAAAGACTGGCAGGAGCACAGTGCAGCAGATAAACAATTGTAAGGCCTCTGGGCTGTTGTGTACTCATGCTGCTATAAAAGGACCTTAAGGTAGTGCTGTGTTAGCTGCTTGATTACCAGCTATGACTTTGTCTCTGTGTTCAGTTAAACCTATACTGTCTGTAAGCACAGCTACTGGCATTTGTTTAACAGGACAGGAGCATAACAGGTCTAGTAACAGCATCCTATTAATGACAGAGAACTGCATTGTGAGATAATATTGTAAACCCAATACATTTCAAATGGATGTGGTAAGGTTTCCTTAACAATATTTTTTTTTCTTTTTTGTAATAGTTAATGCATTTTTGAGGCTTTAATACAGTTGCAGGAATTGTGATATTTTCAGGTTTCAAAAGGAGTAATTACTGACTTAATGGTGTGATAATAGTCCACAGTCATGGCAGTGGTCCTGGGAGACTGGAGCGCTTATTATCCATGAAAAACAGACTTTCTCTATTAATGCAATATGAAACTTCCTTTTTTAGGTTCTTACCAGAGGAGGAAAGTGATTCAGCATTTGGCCTAAGGAAAGGTCACATTGTTAGCTAAATCAAAATGGATAATCACCTGTACAGTGGTGTGTTTGGGCCCCTCACACTGGTCAGATTCGGTTCCGCATTTTCAGACTTCAAGCAGCAGTCAGAGCTGGGCTTTTCGGGCCAACCAATATACATTTTTCGATGTTGATACCGATTATTAGTCATCAAGCAGACTGATATTGAACTGATATACATTTACTGTAAAAATGAAAATCTTGGTAACAAAATTTAGAATAGCATAAACTCCAACACAAGATTAAGTTCAAATGCATTTGTTTGATTTGCTAATGTTTAATTAAAACAGAACTTTTCAACATTCATCCAACATTCCTGTTTATGGGCTATTGAAAGGTAATATTATTAATAAAGTCTCTCCTGGCACAAGGCCGCTACACTGTCCAGCCACTTTGGCGTTTTTCTCTGTTGTTAATGACCCTTCTCATCTCTCTTTGTCTTTTATCTTCTCTGTCCACCAGCCATCGGAGCGACAGATTGTGGTTGGCATATGTGCCATGATGAAGAAGTCCAAATCCAAGCCCATGACTCAGATCTTGGAGCGCCTTTGTAAGTTTGACTACATTGATGTAGTCATATTTCCTGAGGAGGTGATCCTGGAGGAACCTGTGGAGAGATGGCCCCTCTGCGACTGCCTCATCTCCTTCCACTCCAAAGGTAAAGATTGTTAATAGCATCCTGTTAGGGGAAATGGTGACGGAAGGTGGCCTGGTGTTTTAGTGGTTAGTAGAGGATTGTTGCTTTAAGAACTTCACATGCAGGACATGTGAGTCACCTTCCAGGTACATTTCTACCTGGTTTAACCCTTTAAGTCCTAGTGCGTCATCGGCGACACAGGAATCCACTGGATGAAATTACCGTAAAATTACCGTAATGACACTATATTGGCTGTAAAGTGCAATGAAAAAATGGGCACCAGCACTCACAGGACTTTTTTTTTTTTTACCTTTTTGTAATCAAAATAAGAAAAAAAGACCAGGTGGACATTTTGAGGCTCAGGTCTTAAAGGGTTAAGTTGGATATGGACCTTCCATACTTGTGATTTAATCTTATTTTTCTATACAAGAACAAATTACGTGGATGCTTGTGACCACAGATAACCTCAATGTAATAGAACAGTGTAACAGTAAAAAAATGAGAGAAGCAGTCTTGTTCTGAATTTTTTTAATTTGATTTGTCAGAAATATTAAATTTAGGTTTAAGGAGTAATATACTTCCCTGCTGCAGTAACCCGTTTATCTTCATACTGCGATGGCCATCTGATGTTTGACTGAAATGAAATCGCAGTTTCTTGCAGCAGCTTTCTATTCTGTAAAAATAAATGTTCCATGTCCTCTTGAGAAATACAAATACCAAAAAAGGTTCTACGATATTTTAGAGAGCATGCCAGGTCTGTGTCAGGCTGACAGCAACCAGTACCATTTTATGGGAAAGTCTCAATGGGCAACAAAGAGACCTGTGGGATTGGAAATATCCTTTTAAGGCGTGTAATGAATCTTAGTCCTCAGGCTACCATGTGTGGTCTAAAAAAGCATTCCCAGAAAAATACGATCAATGCACCTCCAGATGTATGTGTCCTTTATCTTAAATGATCTGAACACATGTGGCACAGACACGTTTGCACGGAAGTATTAAGAGTTCAACCATGACGTTACAATGGCACCTGTCGAGAAGTGGGATATAGTATTAGGCAGCAAGTGAGCAGTCAGTTCCTTCAGTTAGACTAGAAAAGAACATAAGTGACTTTGACAAGAGCCAAATTGTGATGTCAGAGCATCTCCAAAAGAGCACATGTTGTGGGGTGTTCCCATTATGCAGTAGTTAGTACTTACCAAATGTGGTCCAAGGAAGGACAGTTGATGAATCAGTGACCCAGCAACAGGGTCATGGAAGCCTAAGACTCACTGATGTGATGATGTGGGATGCAAGGCTGGCCTGTGTGGTCTGATCCCACAGAATGTTGCACAAACTGCTGAAAACCTTAATGCTATGATAGACGATAGATGTCTACGTAGCTCTGTGAGCGTTGAATTGGAACCATGGAGCAATGAAGGAAGATGGCCTGCTCTGATAAATCATGTTTTCTTTTACTTCATATGAATGACTGGGTGGGTGTACGCTGTTTACTTTGGGAAGAGATGGCAGCAGAATGCACAATGGGAAGAAGGCTGGTGAAGGCAATGCTCTGCTAGGAAACGTTGGGTCATATCATTCATGTGAATGTTACAGTGACATATACCACCTGTATTGACATTTTTGCAGACGATTTACACCCCTTCATGGAAACGGTATTCTCTTTCAACGGGATAATGTTCCCTGCCACACTTGCAAACATTGTTCAGGAATGTTTTGAGGAACATGACAAAGAGTTCAAGGTGTTGATGTGGCCTCCAAATTCCCCAGATCTCAATCCAATCAAGTATCTGTAGTATGTGCTGGATGCTGTAAGTCTGATCCATTGAGATCTCACATTGCAACTTCCAGTACTTAAAGGATCTGCTGTTAAAGTCTTGGTGCCTGATACCACAGAACGCATTCAGAAATCAGTAGAGTCTACGCCTTGACAAGCCAGATTTTTCCTTCTGACTCAGTGGGCTTGAGTCAGATCAGTTAGTCACAAGGGGCATGTTTTCCACTCTATTTTTAATGTAATGTATCGTTTGGAGTGTTGCTAAAGCCGGGGGGATGTATGAATCCCGTGTTGCTGTTATATGAAAGCTGATATTTCTTTAAAACAGTACATACAGTCACATGTTTTGTGCTCACAGGCATAGCAGTACAGAGAGTGTAGAAAACAACAACAGCCTTTATGATAAACACGCGTAATTAGCTAACCGTATTTAAGAAAATTTAACCCTTTAAGACCTGAGCCTCAAAATGCCCACCTGGTCGGAAGAAACTTTCGATATCTGGCAGTTATTTACGATTTACTGCCTATTATAAGAGTTACGGTAATTTTACGGTAATTTCATCCAGCGGATTCCTGGGGGGGCATGAATGAAATTACCATAATGACCATAATGACAATGTTGTTGTGCTTTACAGCCAATATAGTGTGGTTACGGTAATTTTACGGTAATTTCATCCAGCAGATTCCTGGGGGGGGGGGGCACGAATGAATTTACCATAATGACACCATATTTGCTGTAAAGCTTTCAGAAACTGTTTAATTTTTTTCCGATAGCACAAACAGTGACATATTTACAGTAGTCCAAAGTGCGCTTGCCCAAATGTGTTGCCGATGACGCACTATGACTTAAAGGGTTAACGGCCTAACTCACGTGTTGATATGAAAGCATGAACATGAGTATTATAGCCAGCAAACAATGTCAAACAGGCAGCATCATGGATTATATACTGTACTACTGTAGGTGACCAAAATCCTTACACCTGGTAACATCCCATAAAAACATTAAGATCCATTTAAATAATTACTGACCCTGGGTGGATTAACATTTTAGCCACATCAGAATAAAAAAAAAACATACAACCAGCCAAAACTCAAATGATTATTGAATATGGTGCTGCAGATATAGTCGGCTCAGTCTCTTGTGTATCTGAACAGAAAGTTACCAACAGGAAAATCAACATCACATTAGTTATGTCTGACTGCTGGTTGAGCTTGGATTGATGAACATACTGTACGAGCTGATGCACTTTCTATTTTCCAGGTTTCCCTCTGGACAAAGCTGTGGAATATGCCAAGCTCAGGAATCCACTGCTCATCAATGATCTCAACATGCAGTATTTCATTCAGGACAGGTACAGTTTGAGCAGACAAATGCAGGGAGGGCTGAGGGCTTTAAAAATATAAAATGTGTCACTGGCTTATTTTTCAAAATGATGTATCCCCATAAGATAGTGGCCACACATGCGACTCACCCTGTGAAGGACTGTTTTCTTAATCTCATTCCCACCAGATTTCTGCCTGCTCCAGCAATGTGTGTGTGTCCATTCCCGCCTGCACCCACAATTCACACCTACACCATATAGAGTTCTAATGGTTTTATGTCTTCTCCTGTCTCATAGGGAAGACACATTATTTCAGTTTGTAGAATTGATGAAGAGATTTGTACTTGTTGTTAATAACATAGCAAAATTACAATTACTTTTATGAGAATGTGTTACTCTAGGGCAGTGGTTCTCAACTGGATCCTCCTCAGGACCCACTATGTCTCTATTAATAACGGTCGCGACCCAAATTTTTGAAGTTTACTGTTCCTGTTAACAAATTAAGGTTTATCTGGGTGTAGTCTCAACACATTTTGATACAGATTGGGAAATTTTTGGCTTATTTTTTGCTCATTTTGGTATATTTGGACACTTTTGCCAAGTTTTGGGCATATTCTGTCCCATTTTGACAGATTCTGAGCACATGTTGGTTTATTTTTGGCATGTTTTAGCATAAATGTCTCCAATAAGCTGGCAGAGCCACATCTAGAGGTTAATAGTGGGCAACTACTGATGTCTCCACCACTAGATATCCTGCTATTGAAAGCAAACTGTGTCATAAGAAACACGTCCTTTAAAATAAAAGACGTTATACCACTACTACTAAAACTACGGCAGCTTGAGTGTAAAACTGTTCTGTAGAAACATAAGAGCTCACTAGATATAGTGCTAAAACTATCCGAGAATCCTCAACTTAATCAAACATCAGTTAAACCGCATGACAAGCTTATTCTTGTAGCGGTTTGCAGGTGAGATGGGAATAATTTGTAAATATTTGCATCTTTGACTGTCGTGTTCCTTATGCAAAACACACACCTTCACTGAGTTCACTGTCTCTCTCCTGCTAACACACACCTTCACTGAGCTCACTGTCTCTCTCCTGCTAACACACACCTTCACTGAGTGCACTGTCTCTCTCCTGCTAACACACACCTTCACTGAGTTCACCGTCTCTCTCCTGCTAACACACACCTTCACTGAGTTCACTGTCTCTCTCCTGCCAAAAGGAAAATGCAGTTGCCAAATTCTTTCATGTGACCAACTTGTTTGCACTTGTACATTTTTTTCCTATCTAATCAGACAAGTGAGTGGTCATGTGATCAAAACGAAAATGACATAATTGCTGTCAACACATGCCTAATATACTGTATTGGTAACACACACACTACAGCTATTCACATTACACAAGAGAGGTTATTTATAACAGTGTTTAAATCCCAACCAGGAGGGAAGTGTATCGGATCCTACAAGAAGAGGGCATTGACCTACCTCGCTATGCTGTGTTAAACCGAGACCCGGACAATCCTGAAGGTGAGAGTTACCTTTGTGTTCATGTCACCAAACAAAAGTTGTGATTCCGTGACGGATCTGTTAGATGATTTATCTTTTAAAGAATATTGGCACACGTGGACATCAGTAACCTAATAATGTTCTAATGCTTTTACTGGTCAACACAAGAAGGAGAAACTTAGGGAGAATTTTCCAAGTTTCTTGCTGTCTGTAATTAAAACTCAGTGTTTGTTTGCATACCATTGCTTTTTGTCTCCTCACAGTTAAAGACAACCAATAACCAAATCCCAGATGTGACTTAACTGCATATTTAATATATAAACTTGTGTGTTTCCCCTGCCTGTAGAGTCACTGTTGCTTTTTGACATTGTCCTTGTATCATATGGGTCTTAAAGATTTCCTGGTAAAAGAATTGAAAACCTAAGTCTTGCCCCATGCAGAGTGTAACCTGGTGGAGGGGGAGGACCATGTCGAGGTGAACGGGGAGGTGTTCCCTAAACCCTTTGTGGAGAAACCTGTGTGTGCAGAGGACCACAACGTCTACATCTATTACCCAACATCTGCTGGCGGAGGCAGCCAGAGACTCTTCAGAAAGGTAACTGTCTCCCAAACTAAGAGACAAAAACGTGAACAGAGATTCTACAAACAAGGATGCAAGAGTTCAGAAAGACACACTGATGTCCAAACTCTGCCATTTGTAGATAATTATGATAATTATTGAGCTTAATGTGTTGACGATTTACTGTCCCTACATGTCAATGATTTGTATGCTGATCAGATGTGTTTCACTTCTTTCATTTTAATGACATACAAAGCCAACTGGACTACTCTGACAGGCTATAAAGCTGCTGCAGGGTTAGCTTTTGGGTAATGCCAATCAAAACTGTATACCTGTTGTAAAGGTTGGGTAATAAAGTCAAATAACCTAAATGTTTTTGTGATACCTTTCCTTGTCGCTCTCCTTCTGTCTCTTTGTTGTAGATAGGAAGTCGTAGCAGTGTGTACTCCCCAGAAAGCAGTGTACGAAAGACCGGATCCTACATCTATGAGGAGTTCATGCCAACAGATGGTACTGATGTGAAGGTACTGTGGATGTTAGATTGTTTTTTGTTGAATTGATTTTCATACTAATAAATCCTGTAAGTTGAATATAAAAATTCCACACCATCTGCTTTGAGACGTTTTCAATTCAATTCAGTTTTTTTTATATAGCGCATATTTACAACGTATGTCATCACATAGTGCTTAACATCATAAGGAAGAGCAGAAAACCCCTGTGTTCTTTGGCCTGTGTGTATCCCAGGTTTACACAGTGGGCCCCGACTATGCCCACGCTGAGGCCAGGAAGTCTCCAGCGCTGGATGGGAAGGTAGAGAGGGACAGTGAGGGGAAAGAGATCCGTTACCCTGTCATGCTGACTGCCATGGAGAAACTGGTGGCCCGCAAGGTCTGCCTGGCCTTCAAGGTAAAGTGGAATGTCAAAAGGCGCCATGTTTTAATATAGTGCAAAATCACATGAAAACAAGGAAAAGACCCATGTTTAAAGATGGTCAAAAAACCTGCATTCTGTTGTAGACCTGTGGTTCTTTCCTTGTCTGTTTTCACTGCTGCCTATACCATTAATGGTCACAAACTCTGCTAGGTAACATTTGAACCACAATACCTGCTGGCAGGTTTGAAAGGCATGTTGTCTTTTTTTCAAGAGTTGTTTTTGGCCTTTTATACGTTTATTGGATAGGACAGTGGATAGAGTCGGAAATGGAAGAGAGTGGGGAAGGACATGCGGTAAACACCCGAAGTCGGAATCGAACCCGGGACAGCCGCTACCCCTCTGCAATTGGGTCACGCAACATAACCATTAGGCTATTGGGGCGCCCCGGCATGTTGTCTTTTTAAAAAAAATTGCCACTATTACCCCATTTATCAGAGCCAACAACTGTAAAAATAGAGAGAATCGTTACATTTTCCTACAGTCCTTGAACTACTCTGTGATGTGGCGTTCAGGAAATTTAACCAAATCAAGATTATAATTGACATTTCATCAAAATCACTTTATATATTTTTTGTGCCTTTTTAAAACACACCAACATGAAACTGTTTGGTTTAACCCTTTAAGTCCTAGTGCGTCATCGGCGACACGTTTGGGCAAGTGCACTTTGGAATACTGTAAATGTCACCGTTTGTGCTATCGTAAAAAAAATCCAACGGTTTCAGCCAATACGGTGTCATTACGGTAATTTTATTCGTGCCCCCCCAGGAATCCTCTGGATAAAATTACCGTAAAATTACCGTAATGACACCATATTGTCATTACGGTAATTTTCTACGGTAATATGGTGTGATTACGATAATTTCATTCGTTCATTTATGCCCCGAATGAAACCGTAAAATTACCGTAATGACACTATATTGGCTGTAAATAGCAACGAAAAAATGGGCACCAGCACACATTTTCTTACCTTTTTGTAATCAAAATAAGAAAAAAAGACCAGGTGGACATTTTGAGGCTCAGGTCTTAAAGGGTTAATCAGATTCTGTAAAAAAAAAAAAAATCTAATTCTGTGCTCCATGGTGCAACCTTAAACCATTAGTGACACAGCTGTGACCAACAGACATGTGTCAGAAATGCTTTCAGTGTACTGTCAAGCTGTGTTTGTGGAGCCTCCAAAATAAATAAATAATATTGTGCAAATAAATAAATAAATAAAAGCCCTACACAAATGTTGTTGTCGAATGGGCGCAGCTGAAAGCCTTTTTTGTCCTTTGCCATGATAATTATTCATGTCACTGTCCTGAGCAGCATAATGCAGCATAGTAAGCAACAAAACAGTGAACAAATAGGAAGGATTGCTGGTGCTGACTCATTCACACTTTCAGCTCATTAGGGATGTCTCAGTGAATTTAAAATAACACTCTGAACTCCCAAATAACAAATAAATATAACTACAACACAAGGCACAAAAAAGCTAATTATTCACAAGTCCTTTTTGTTTTAAGTACAGCTTTTTGTATTGTGATTATGTGTGTTATACATTTTTCTCAAAAGTGAATTGTTTGATTTTATTATGAACCAAATGCCCAATGAAAACACTGAATTAAAAGTAAAAGAAATAAAGTAGAGTCGTCAAAATGGCTCGAGCTGATTTGTGGTTTCTACTTTAATGTTGACATGCTTTACGTCAAATGTTCACTTAAGCTAACTCTGACTGTGCACTCCACAAATCATCATTCCGGACACACTATCTACATTGTGTCTGTTCTGTTGTCATCATCCTTTACCTTCGAAGTTCTGTGTTTTCTCCGTTACTTTAAGCCTTTCTTGTGTGTGATTTTTAGCAAACAGTGTGCGGGTTCGACCTGCTCAGAGCCAACGGCCATTCCTTTGTCTGTGATGTTAACGGCTTCAGCTTTGTCAAAAACTCGATGAAATACTACGACGACTGTGCCAAAGTCCTGGGGTAGGTGACCAGCTTTTACACACTGTTATACACTGAACTGTCCCCATGCAGGAACACCATTTGAAACAGCCAAAACAGATACAGATACAGTTGGTCAGCAAAGACCAGGTAATAAAGCTTTTGAAAATACATATATAATATAATACAAATACACTGAAAAAGTCGAATGACATCAACAGCCAATCCAGAGCCCACAGGAAACATAAAAATGTGTAAATACAAACAGGTCAGAGTAGTGGTCATGTATCCATATACTGCTGTGTAGTAATTTCTCTTTTGTTCAGGGCTACCTGACATGTCTGGCCCTCGGTAGCATTTCCGTGCCGTAGCTCCAGACTAAATATTGCCTTCACGCTGTCATGTTTTCATTTATCAGCGCTCTGGGCAGCTCGGAGGGTCCTGCTGTCAGTTTTACAACTTATTCAGTTTCTGATTTATCACCTCTCTTCTTGGCAAAGTAACTGCAGCTTTACGACTCATAAATTTTACAAATTGAAGTTGTAAGACAGGAAATGTAGCTTCCTTACAGTGATGGACGTTCATGTTGAAGTGGCAAAGCCCTCTCTTAGCTGAATTTATTTGGCACAAAACAGGATCAAGCTCTGTGCAAGCACGACGTTAACAGGATAAGATTTTGGTTGCATTACAACATGCAGGTTCACCAGTAATATCTGAGAAACAATTTTGAACACATTATTTTTGCCTTAGTCCTTTTCCTGTGTAATATTTATCTTTCAACCTGATTCCATTGCACTTTTTTAAGTGTGTTATTGCTTTTGTCGGTCTCACCAGGAACATGGTAATGAGGGAGTTAGCCCCCCAGTTCCACATCCCCTGGTCCATCCCCATGGAAGCCGAAGACATCCCCATCGTCCCAACAACCTCAGGAACCATGTACGTACCGAAAAACCAAATATTGCTTGGAAAACTGTTATTTCTTTTAAACTAAATGTTACAAAATTCAATGTTAAATAAAGGCTGTTCGATTTTAACCCCTTAACGCCGATTGTCGCGAATTCGCATCACACCACTTGCATTCAGACTGCAGCCAAAATACCATATGCATTCCCCCAATGCCGGTTTGTGCATAATAAAAAATGTTTTACCATTAATGCCTGTTGCATCATACCTTTATTATGGAATCATAGGAGGGCCATAATTAATAGGAAATAAATGTGGAAATATAAAGAGAATCAATAAAATAATCAATAATAAAAAATAAACAAATGTAGGAATATTCTTTTTCCATTTTGT
>OMNN01102919.1:0-18390 GCA_900302755.1 Chromis chromis
GTTTGGTTTAAAATTACTACTTTGTTAAAGCCCCTCTCCAGTAATTGATCAAACCCCTAAAAAGTGATCTCAGGAAAATTACCATTCATGCCTTCAAACTACTATCTCTATCCCATTGTTTCTTCTAGAATGTGCAGATCTATTAAATCCCCACCTGTGTTTCTGTTTCCAACCACCCTGCCACTGCTCACTGCTTTAGAAGTACGATAAGTTGACATATTTAAGTAATTTTTTCTTCTATTTTTGCATATTTCTTACACTTAAATGTTCCAGATCATCAAACTAATATTTATATTTATTGAATATTAGACAGAGATAATGTTTCTCCATGTGTGGATAGATAATGTCTCTCATTGTGGTTCTCTGGAGCCCCAGAGCCTTAGCAATGGCTTTGTAACCCTTTCCAGACTGATAAATGTCAATGACGTTTGTGTCGCGTCTGTTCTTGAATCTCTTTAGAACGTGGCATCATGTGCTGCGTTTTCAGTCCATTTAGCTACTTCACAATACCACACAGGTTCTATTTAAGTGATGTTTAGATTCAACAAGCCTGGCAGTAATCATGTGCGGGTGTGGCTGGTGAAATTGAACCCAGTTGCCAAATGAATTTGGTCATTTGGTATCTAAGGGGGCAAATACTTGTTCACATAGGTCGAGATGGGGCTGGACAGCATTTTTCCTTCAAAATATTACATCATCTAAAAACTGCATTTTGTGTTTTCTTGGGTTATTTTTGTCTTACATCAAAATTTGTTTGATGGTCTGAAACATTTACATGTGACAAATGTGGGAAAAATACTTTTTCACAGCACTGTACATGCTCAAACCAGAAACCGATTCTTAAATAGAATAAGGATACGGAAGGCCTTAACCTGCAAGTTGACAGGATGGGTGCCTCGGGTTCAGTAAAAACTGGATTTTGACTTTAAGGTTGGGTAACTTTTATCATCAGGGTTACAATAACAACTTTTCACTGGTTCGGGTTAGACAAGAAACGCCCATGTTTTGTTGCCCCATCCATCAACCCCAACATCCTCCTCATTCTTTTGAGTTTTTCTGCAAATACACCATCATCATAAGAATGATAATTCCTGTGGCCATTAGGGGGTGTTGAACGTAAAGGAATATATACTATACTCCACAACACTGTGGTCAATTCTGTCAACTGTTTGAAATTTGCTATATAAATAATTTGATTTCATTTCATGAGTTGCTACCAGTGGTTACAAACAAACTAAATATGCTGTCAGTGAACATTTAGTTAATTCATTCATTTAGTCTCAACATCATAGACCTTTATTAACTGTCGCAAATTGTTACGATACAGTTCAAAGGTAATTTCTTGGAAACATGGTTGATAGTATTGAATTTCTTCTTAGATACTCTTGCCAGCTGTGACTCATCACACAAACAGTATCAAGAATCCCAGCTTCTGTGCTTCGACTGTATTGTTTCAGTGTCATTTTTACAACATTACTTGCAGACAGGAAAATGAGCCAAGTTTAACATTAAACTTTTAGGACACAGACAACAAGAAGCTCTTCCCAGCTGCCTGACTGCAGTTATTGGCTTTTAAGTGTTTCGGGGGGAATCATAGAGGCTTTTTAGTGCTGTTAACCAAAAATTGATGGTTATTATGTTGAAAATAACTCTGACATGTAAGCTGGGAAAATCACACAGATATGCCCTCGCTCCTGCTCTATACTTAATGTATAGGCATTAAATTGATGCTCATTTCCCCGTCTCATTTTTGAAAACAAAGTAAATAAATGTACCAAATGTTAAACTGCTCCTCTATATAAATAAACCTGAAACTTGTTTAGTGGATTTTTTTTTAATTCACTGTAAACAGCTTATGATAGGCAATCAAGCCACCAAGAAACTTCTCAAGAGCCAAATTAAGTTATTCTTTCCCACACACTGTATTGGAACTGCTGAAAAAGAAAATCACAAGTTTCTTCTCATGGCACTGCATGTAGTGGATGAATGTAAAAATAAAATGAGCTCTATAACAAACACCAGGCACCTGAGACAGCATGGTGCAAGGGGTGATGGTTGTATTGTGTTTTCAATAAGACACTAACAGAACAAGGTTTAAAAGGGTGCTTGTTATTAGTCAAGATTAAATGCATATAAATAAGGTAGTCAGCTTTGTTGAAAAGTCCTGGTGAGCCCTGTGTGACACCTCATTCTGTTTGAATTTACTGCCTACTCTTTTTGCTTATCATCAGTTGTTACCCTAGGGAGCATGAAAACAGGACGCTAAAAACAGACATCAAACGGCCGGAGAGACGATGCAGCCTATCTGCCTGTGTGTTCTGCTACGAGCGAGGCCCCGCACTATCATGACAAGGTCTATCTTTCAGTGCACTGAGTGAGCTAACCTGCAGAAGGAAGATAAAGAAAAATGGGTTCAATTTCTTCCATCTGAGAAAGTGTGCTTGTTAGAGCAGAGAATCCATTCCCGTTTCCCTGGGACCTTTGATCTGGGATTACACAGGAAGCTCTAAGATGAGAGCTCTACGTTTGGCCGGGGAGAGCTCATGATAGAGCAGCCCGAGGTGGTCGTGGCCTCTGAAGTGAAAACCGCTGCTGAATCTGCTCTGAACCAAGCTTGCACGCTCATAAGTGGATTATTACATGATTGCCAATTTTCATCAGTAGGGAACAAGAATAGAAGAAGAAAAAAAAGGCTTGATCCAAATATGCCAGCAGCATCAACCAATCCTAGAAGAAACTCTCTTATCAATTTACCTGAAATCTGCTGGGTGCAACATTGTTCATTTGCTTCTTTGGTCTCATGCTATATAACCTCTCGCATGCTGTTTCCCTCTACAGAAGTGTGTTGTAGACAGTTATGTGAAAGCCTGATGGTACAGATTAGGTTAAGCATCTCCTTAATGCAAATATGACTTATTTCTAAGAGATGTCTTGAATTTATCTAAATAATTAGGAATTAGTTCTATCCAGTGATTATTTTTAAAGATTGCAACCTCCTGTAAAGCCCAATCCATTCCCAATTTGCAGCTTTTAAAGCGTCCCACTGCACATGTGAAGCACAGAGCGTGCAAAATAAACAGCAGTCAGAACTAGATACATCAGTTGGTGATGCAGATAGAGACACTTTGGATGAAGAAATGCTTCTTAAATGTTGCTGTTGTTTCACAACGGCTTGGCCTGCAGCTACACTATATTGCCAAAAATATTGGGACGTCTGCATGAACTTTAATAACATCCCATTCTTAATCCTCAGTCTCCACTCTAATTCATCCCAATGGTGTTCTATCGGGTTGAGGTCAGGACTCTGTGCAGGCCAGTCAAGTTCCTTCACACCAAACTCACTCATCCATGTCTTTATTGACCTTGCTTTGTGCACTGGTGCGCAGTCATGTTGGAACAGGAAGGGGCCATCCCCAGAGTGTTCCCACAAAGTTGGGAGCATGGAATTGTCCAAAATGTCTTGGTATGCTGAAGCACTAAGACTTCCTTTCACTGGAACGAAGGGGCCAAGCCCAACCCCTGAAAAACAACCCCACACCATAATCCCCCCTCCACCAAACTTTACAATGACACAGTGCAGTCAGGCAAGTACCGTTCTCCTGGCAACCGCCAAACCCAGACTCGTCCATTGGATTGCCAGACAGAGAAGTGTGATTGGTCACTCCAGAGAACACGTCTCCACTGTTATAGAGTCCAGTGGCGCCGTGCTTTACACCACTGCATCCGACGCTTTGCATTGCACTTGGTGATGTGAGACTTGGGTGCAGCTGCTTGGCCCGTGGAAACCCATTCCATGAAGCTCTCTACCGCTGTTCTTGAGCTAATCTGAGGGCCACACAAAGTTTGGAGGTCTGTAACTATTGACTCTGCAGAAGGTTGGTGACTTCTGCGCACTCTGTGCCTCAGCATCAGTGATTTTACGTGGCCTACCACTTTGTGGCTGAGTTGCTGTTGTTCCCAATTGCTTCCACGTTGTCATAATACCACTAACAGTTGACTGTGGAATATTTAGTATCAAGGAAATTTCATGAATGGACTTATTGCACAGGTGGCAACCTATCATGGTACCATGCTTGAATTCACTGAGCTCCTGAGAGCGACCCATTCTTTCACAAATGTTTGTAGAAGCAGTCTGCATGTCCACAGGTATATAAAATCAAGCATGCATGTCTGCATGCTTGATTTTATATACCTGTGGCCATGCAAGTGATTGGAACACCTGAATTCAATTATCTGGAGGGGTGTGCCAATACTTCTGGCAATATAGTGTATGTTAAAGCAGGTGGTATATGTCTAGCTATACTGGCAAAGGGCAAAATAGACCCATAACCTGTCATCTAGAAATTGTCTTTATATACTACAACTACTGCTACGAGCATACTTCAAAAAGTTCTCTGCCTCATCAGAAAACTTCACAGGAGAAAGATTTTTCTTCTTCGACAGTCTCCTTTAACTTTAATGCACTTGGTCCACCCAATGTTTAGGATTAAAAAGGTCACATCTGGAAGCTCCACATACTCCTCAACAGCATTACTTACTTCATCATCACTCTGAAAATGGAGACCATCAAGTGATATTTCAGTTTGGAAAACAAATAGAAGTCAGACAGTGCAGGTTGTGTGAGTAAGGTGCATGGAGTAACACTTTAAAGCCATATTTAGCAGCTTCTTCATTTGTTTAATTTTAATTATACTCTCTGCATTTATTGCCATTCCTCATAGCAATGCCCATTTGCCGTAGCTGGGCAGCATCTAACTAGTGTCCAACCACTGGTCCACCCAAGGTTGTGAAAGAGTGTTATCTGACATATAGTCCAGGTAATTCATGGTCACTCTTGGAACACTGTTTCAGTCCTGTTTGGGGCGTTAACCATTTTCAGAAATGGAGCCATCATAAAAGCAGTTTATGGTGGCCATGGCAGCTATTTTGCTTTCTACTACCAAACCAAGCCAAATTATATGTCCTGAAGCCAAACATGACAACACAGAAAATGTAATGTCTGCCCATATCTTTTAAGGGTCAAGGATTAGAATGAGGCCATTCACAACATCATGAACTGTCCAGGTGACTAGTTAATGGTGAATTGATAGAAACTGAAAGAGAAAACAATTGTATTTGAGAACCTAGGCTAGACTTCATGATACCATGTCTCTGGTATGCGTGTTGTTTAGAGTTGTATACATCTGACTGTAAAGACCAAAAAATTCAATATGACCTTCTTAGCTTTAAAAGACTGCGTCAAACACAAATATTTACTTCAAAAATCTATTTCAGAGACACATTTGATTGTTTTGTTGTTGCTGAGCCTATTTCGTACTGTCTCTATTTACAACCTTCTCCACTTTGACACAGAGCTGTGCACTTTTTGCATTTGCAATACCCTTCGGCAGCCTTTAATGCAGCCACAGCTTAAAAGTTCAAGGATGGACCGGCTTGCCTGTAGATGAGTCGCAAGGGTCTCAACAATCTGTTTGGTAGTCGATATCTGTACAAGGTTCCAGGCCAGAAAGTGTAGAACTGGTCCAAAGTCCATGGTTTTTATGAAAAAGTGAATATCATTTTCACATAACACTTAAAAACCCCAGCATTTAACTTGTGTTACTGTGTCTGAACGGAAGTTTTTGGTGTCTAAAATAACCAGGAGAACACAATCAATGCTTTGTCTGCTATAGAGAGAAAGTAAGGAAATACAGTACATTGTCATACATTTGGTAGTTTTTTTTTTTTACAGATATGTTCATTAAAACATCGTCTCACTATGTTGACTTTAAAAAAAGAAGTAGTGACACAGTTTCGTCTATTGTTTCGCCTTGATTCCTTCTTTTTTTCAAGTTTCCAGATGTGTTGAAAATCAGTCAACGGACAGCACTGCCGGAGACCAGCGTTCTGTGGATGACAGAGCGTGCTGCTGCTCTTAGATATGAACAAGTCTTCCTCCTGAGAGCTGTTGTCTGCAGACAAGGCGGTGTAAAGAATGTGAGTCTGTGTTTTGTGAATTGACTAAAACCACTAGGAATTTGGAACTTCACTGACAGCAACCCTTTAATACCAAAATGACTCCTTTTCAAACTCCTTTTCCTCATTGCTTAACAATGGGGCAGCAGACTAATGCCTCAACAGACTATCCTCCAACTACAAAATGTATACATTGATTTATTCAATTGGTACCCTTCTTGCTCTGTCTCTCTCCCCATCTCTTTTCCTCCCCCCTTGAACTCCTCTCTATGGATTCATGTTGTGATCTTAACATTATAAATGGGTTCTCTGGCAGCGCTTAGATTAGATTTGTTTCTATGAGATTCATTCCAGCCCTAACTCTGGTCTCGGTGCTCATGTGGCTTGTTTTCTTGATGAATGCCCCCTGCCCTGTCAACAGTCATTTGCAAGATCTCTTCTCATAAACTCGTCCACACAGGGAGGCCAAAATCCTCCCTGCTAAATCTATACCGCACTCCCTCTGCAAGCCTTTAACCTTTACTAAAGTCAAGTCGACAAAATGTACATATCCGCACCCTAAATAATTATAATAATAATGCAATTAAGATAAAAAAAATAGGCCCTATCTCATGGGACAGCTGGTGTATAGCCTCGGGGCCTGTGTGTATGGAGTGGGCATGGGTGATTGGGTTTTGATTGATATGTTTGCTCTTTTCCTAGGGGAGCAGAAAGAGGAGTATTTAATGCCTATTGCTTCATACAGAGTGAAGTATTGATCGCCGTGGCCTCCATCTTGCCTTTGTCACACACCCTTAGGCCTGACAACTCCCACTGCTTGAATAAGATGTCTTTATTTCTCTGTTAGTGGGGGTCATTTTCAAATCTGACAGTATAGCATTTGGTCTGGTTTGTTCAGAGTTGTACGATTAGCCCGAAAAGATAGAAGTAACACAGTTTTTTTGTCTTTTTATTATTATCCACAATTCCCCTGAAGAGTCCAAAGCAACAATGAATTTATCCTCCTAACAAGTCCTAGCTTTGTAACCACAGCTTTATATAGCGCCTGTGCCACGGAACTCCAGTGTTATCCAAAAGCTATTAAAAAGACATTAAAGAGCCATACTGTTGCAATGGGTATCACAGGCTTTTATTGCGATGAACGCGACCATTGTAGTTTATTCTGAAGCAACTGTGATTGCAGTTTCAGTCTCTATAGAGTAGCTCCATAACAGTGAGATGTTGCTGAGTATGCTCAGGGAGACAGCTCTTTCAACAGAGCTGGGAGAAAGTCTGAATTTGTATGTAATTGTTTTGTAATGTTCATAGTCTTCAAAAGCACAGGGAGGGACACTGATTATTGCTTTGTTCGCACATAGCTGTCTAGTTCAATTCTGTTTAATTCATTTAAAATTTATTTATATAGCGCCAACTCACAACAGAAGGTGAAGATCTTACAATATTCAAAAATATCATTGCTTTCTCAAAGGGAATTACTGGATTACCAGTAATTCCCTTTGAGCAAGCACTATGGCGACAATGGGAAGAAAAAAACTCAATTTAACAGGAAGAAATTTCTTGCAGAACCAGGCTCAGGGAGGGCAGCCATCTGCTTCAACCAGTCGGGGTGAGGGTAAAGGGATGAAAACAAACAAACAATGCATAATAGAATAATAAACCCAGGGAAGGTTGGTGAGGCCAGATCAGAAACATGTAGCTTGAAATTCAGAGATACCTGCAGAGAGGGAAAAACAGAAACTACAGGAAGGAGAAGACACAAACTTAGTGATATGCACTGGTGGTATATAATATGAAAGTGAGGAGACTAGGGGAAAGATCCTAAGTGCATCATGGGAAGTTCCTAGTAGAGCAGCGTAACTAAGGGGTCGTTCGGGGTCACATGAGCCTACCTAACCACAAGCTTTATCAAAAAACAAAGTTTTAAGCTTAATCTAAAAGGGTGTCTGCCTCTTGAACCAAAACTAGTAGCTGGTTCCACATGAGAGGAGCCTGACAGATGAATGCTCTGCCTCCCATTCAGCTTCTGGAGCCTCGAAGAGCCATAAGTTAACCTGTACTCTGAGAGCAAAGTACTCTGTTCGGTCTCCGAAATACGATGGAGCTTGGTTGTTAAGGGCTTTGTATGTGAGGCTTTTAAATTCTATTCTGGATGTTGCAGGGAGCCAATGAAGAGAAGTTAATATGAGAGAAATGCCCTGTCAGTACTCTTGGCTGCTGAATTTTGGATCAACTGGACATTTTTCAGAGAGTTACTGGGACATCCTGAGAATGACAATAGTCAAGCCTGGAAGTGACAAATGCAGGGACCACTTTTTAAGCATCACTGGATGTTTCTAATTTTTACAATATTGTGCAAGTGAAAGGAGGTTAGTTGGAGGCTTATCTTATGTGGGACTACTTTGCAAGGCATTTTGGGTAAATTGGCAGTTTTAAATGAGAAATATGGCCAACTGAGCTACAGCTTCAAGATGTAAGCTAAGCTATTCACTGCAGCAGTAGTAAAGGATTTAAGGATGTAGTGATGAAACAGTTACCTGGAAAATAATACGACATATGCAGGAATAAGTCTTTCTATAGTGTCGCTGTTTGGCATATTTTTTAGCCATTTAAATAAGTCATCATTTTTTATTGTTAAACTACCTCTCAAAACCAAGACTGGATTGAAAGCAGACCGACAAAGTTTAAATAGCCCTGTTTCTTAACCAACTTATCTTAGCAGGAACTTATAACATTAACCATAACTTCATTATATTCAAATGTACCTTTAAGACATGACATCATGAGAGGTAGCCAGCCTGCACAATGCCAGGGTCCTAAAGACTCTTTAATAAAAGTTGTCGTAACAAAATGTCAGGCCTAAATTTGACATAGGAGCTCTTTGGTTACAAACTGCTGTAGGTCTAATTTGCTGTGGACCCCAGAAGAGACCAGCCAACATACAGATTCAAGCGAACCAAACTGGAAGGAAAGAAAAGAAAGCAAGGAGAAAAAAAAAATGCTGCTCACTCTCAACAATGCGAGCAAATCCCAAATCATGCTCTGTTTTCCTGTTCTTGACAGCTGTGAGCGGGTGTGATTGACAGAAACACAGCTCTTAGCTCTGAGCGGGGTACAGTAGCAAACTTTTCAATTTTTGTATTTGTGTATTTGCTTAAAACAAGCAAAACGGCGACTTCTGTAACTACCTTGTAAAAAAAAAAAAAGATCTGTCGAACATGTCAATATGAGCTAAAATTGACTGGAAACGGTCTTTTTCACGTATCATGTTACATTTTAAGGGTGTCACAGGTGTAATAGTAGCAAACAACGTCTGCTCTGCTTTCACACCATTGAATAAGCATCGAGCTTTGCGATCATTGGTGCACCAAACTTGTGACGGTTCTTATGAACAAGGACAAAGAAAGGAAAATGGGTAATGAAGGAGGAAAATAATAGACAAGAACTACAAAAAGCTCCCAGACAGTTATAAAGAAAATTCTCTGTGGTCTCTTTCTGGCACCATGGCAACGAAGAGACAATGTCATTACATCTTGTTCAAACACAAATCCAATGTACACAACAAAGAGGCAATTCTATGGTCTGCCTGTTTTAACATTCCCCTAAGACAGATAAAGAATTCAGACCTTAAGGTGAGGAATGGCATCTTTGATGAACCACACAGGGGTAAAATGATAGCCCATTTCACTGGGCTGAAAAAAAGAAGAAGAGATAAGCATGTGTTTGTGGCCACGGAGGTGTGATTCAATCAAACCCACTGAGCATAAAACATCTCAAAGATGACAATGTCGTTTAATTTTATAGAAGGAAAAAAAAAACCTGTACAGTGTGTTCAGTGCGAGGTGGCTGCGTGATCTGAGACTGTGCTGCTGAGAGAAATAAAGGCTATTAGGAGAAACGGTTATATAAGACAATCTTGCACTGACTGACACCTTCTCTTACAGCAGTTCGAAATTGTCACAATTACACGTGTCAATGTGAAAATTAGCCAATCGTTGCATAAGAGGAGGTAACTGTGTGAAAGGACACCGATGCAATGTTTTTCTTCTCTGCAAAACTAATGAGTAGATTACATTACTGCTGTGTGGAGAACTAGTGTCAATCAATCTTAAACATTTACTCATACCTTTTCCCACGTAGTTATTTATATAACTGCAGGTAGCAAAGCACAACACACTAGTACACACAAGTTTTTTGTTTTGTTTTTTAAATGAAGAAAATCAAAGAACTGTGTCGAGTCAGGTGAAAGGAGTTTGAGCTTAGAATAAACATCCCTTATTTGAGTAAGCTGGGGTTTTGTTGCAAAGATACTAGCATGTAATATATCTCATTGTAGTTAAATTCAGTCTCTTGCTACACTAAAACTGAGTCACATTAATTTACAGGTGCAAAATGCATGATCTTGAACATTAATATGACATTAATATAGCAGCAAACAACTATTGTCTGTAAAAATTGAATTGTGGTCAATTTATTTTTGGCCTTTTTGACAATAATTTACAAATAAAGACTCTTTAATGTCAAAGTGAAAACAGGTTTCTACGAAGTAAAATGTAAAATAAGTGGTTGCAGTCGAAATCCCCCCTTCAAAGTCAGTATTTAGTAGATGCACCTTTGGTTTTTACAGCATTGAGCCTCTGTTGATAGGTTGCAGCCTTGCACATGTGGAAACTGCATTTTTACCCCAATCTTCAATCAATCTTCTTTGCAAAACTTCTCAAGCTCTGTCAAGTTGCACTGGGGGTAGTGAGCGAACAGCCCTTTTCAAGTCCAGCTACAAATTCTCAATTGGATTGAGGTCTTTACTCTGGCTCGGCCACTCCAGAACATTCATCTTGTTGCCTTGAATCCATTCCTGTGTAGTTTTGCCTGTATGCTTCAGGTCATTGTCTTGCTGGAAGACAAATCTTCTCCCAGTTTGCAGTTCTCCTGCATCAGTTTGTCCTTCAGGATTTCCCCATACTTTGCTGCATTCATTTTACCCTCTACCTTTATAAGCCTTCCAGGGCCTGCTGCCAAGAAGCTTCCCCACATCATGATGCTGCTTGCAGCTCCTTCGGAGGAGCCATAGTTCTTTTGACTTCTTGATGTAGTCATAGTCAGGAGTACGGACTCACCAGTGACCGGATGCAGGCATGTTGTTACTACAATCACATGACATTTACTGCGCAGAGATGCTCAGACAATCTCCGTTTCACTAATTGTGTGACTTCTAGCACCAACTGGCTGCACCGTTAGTAAATTAGGCGAGTCACTTTAAAGCATATATTCATTTTACATTTTATGTTTTTGATAAATTTTAATTACTTTGTATAAATCTGTTCTCACTTTGACATGAAAGAGTCTTTATTTGTAAATTCTTGTGAAAAAAAAGAAAAATTAAAGTCATCATGTTTCAAGGTTGAAAAGCAACAAAACGGGAAAACTTCCAAGGGGGGTGAACAATCTCATAGGCCCTGTATCTGCTATGTACACTGAGAGGCTCCCTCTGTGTGACATGTAATTCACACTTCTCTGTTCCAGCTGTGCGTGCATGTTAGTACTCGCAAAATATTACAATAACAAGTAGGTTTTTTGTTTTTTTAAAGTTAAGTATTTGTATACAATATGGACATTAAGTGTTGGAAACACTGGAAACCACATCATACATGTACAACATACAATCATTTAAATACTATTAAATACTACTAAACTAATGATTTGAACTTAAACATTAACGGTCACATGAGTCTTTGCGCTTGCCAGTGCAAAACTGTCCACAAACAGAAAAATCAAGTACATACCCTATTATTGTATGAAACAAAAGTACATAAAATTTAATATAAGCATGTCAAATTAAAAGACAAGCATAAATTAGGTTAAATGCACTACTCAGTTTAAGTGAGGACTTTGTTTGCCTTTACAGTGCACAAGAAGCTCATTGTGTTCATGCTCCGCTCAAGGGTTAGGGTTAGTGGGTTACAGTTAGGGTTAGCCTTTGCCTGGAAAATTCAGACCTTCTCCCAGTGAAGTGTGCTATTGTGTCTTTACTTTGTAGTAAATGAGCGACATTACAGTAATTATTCATTCATCACTGAAAATTGTCACTTTTGTGTAATGATAGGGAATGCTCTTAATTGTAATCAGTGAGTATAACACCTCTATGCAAGGGTCATAAAGTGTGCAGATTATGGAGGATAAATAAACTTCTTCCAAAAGTTTGATCCATCTTTAACATAATCAGAGGAACTGATCCTGAAGCTGCTCTTGACGGTGACAAGTTGCCTTTTATCTGAAAGGATAATTTTAATGTCATTTGAACCATCTTTCTGCTTAGTGATCATTTACAAAGACATCCAAAGAGGTGATGACCTTACCAGTGTCATTAATGCTGCAGATTTCATTGTAAAATGTGTAAGAACAGGAACTAAGCAGTGATCAGTATCTGGCTATCCAATCCTAAAGACACTGAATTGATTGGGCCCAAAGAACCCTTTTTTAAGCCATCCAGCATGAATATCATGATTAAATATAATTGTTTTACAGTCCTTCCACAGAAAAAAAAGAGCATATAATGTTAGGATTTGTGTCTAGGAAGCAAAACATCAAACTTTAATAATCAGTGTAATTGTTCTTTCTCCTTTCACAATCCTCTTGAGATGTTAATTTAAAAAAAATAATAATAATTCACATAGCGTTCAGTTAGAAAATGTTAGTTTCTAATCAATGCAATTTCCAACATCATGTAATTAATCGCTCCATAAGTTAAAGGCATGCTGGGTTTCCTTCTAAAGAGTCAAGAGATGTACAATCAAGGTGATGTGTTAATGCGAGCCAATGTTCTCTACGTGTTAATAATGAAAGTGTGTTGTGACACTGATTCCTTTGTAGCAAAAATGAAGCATGTGATAGGAGGAAGCTGCACAGATATAAATGGATTGCCATCTGTTGCTGAAGCAGAAGGTAGTAATTCATTAAACCTGGATACGTGTTAATACTTCTGGACGTGTTAAGAAGAAATACATCACTGATGTGTCCTTTTCCCCTGTTATTTTAGCTTGTTCTTGGCTTGGTGGGAAATTAGTAAATCTCTCTGCTGGCAAATATTTCACTCAAAATCAGTTATTAAATGACATTTAGTGCAGAGTTTTGATTCCTCATTGCAGATTACCATCCTAAATCAGCTCTGCACTGGCCGGTGACGGAGCTAATGTCTGGTGCCATCTTTCAATTCGCTCAATATTTTCCTTTGTGGAACCATTTCTCCGCTGCCACAGTTCCACATGGGGACGCTTTTCAAAAGAGCAATCAAAGCGGTTGCACTGGCCCTCATCCACCCACTCAAACACATACTGATGTGGAATAAGTTTTGCTGATGTGGAGTAAAACTAAAGTTTCTCCCGGCGCTGTAATCGCCCAAGAGGTGTTTTATTGACAACACTTTTAACAGATTTATGAATGGATGTTATTTTAGGGAAGAACAGGATCAAGCAGGGCAGATAGCTGTTGGCTTTTCATACACCGATCAGCCACAACATTATGACCACTGACAGTTGAAGTGAATAACACTGATCATATTGGTACTATGTGGTGTTCTGCTGGAAAACCTTGGATTTTAACATCCGTGTTGATGAGACTTAGACACCCAAATAAACATTGTCCCAGAACAAGCACACTCCCTCATGCAAATGGAAATCCCAAATGTCACTGGCCTACCCCTGCAGGAAAATGCACCCCACCACATGGCAACAATCAGGAACATCTTGAGCAACTTGACAATGACCCCATTCTGATTTAGCATCAACAGGATGCAGAGGATGCAGTGGAACAAGTTTGATTGACAGAGGCCCCACTGCACAACCCAGAGTACCCAAAGGATCCACTGCCAACGGCCTGGTGCCAGACCCCATAGGACACCCTGAGAGGTCCTCTTGTCCATGCCCAATGGTTCAGAGCATTTTTGACCACATAAGGGGGACCAACACAATATTAGGCAGGTGGTCATAATGTTATGCCTGATCGGTGTATGTTGCAACCTCAAGGATGTACCACAGTATGGATACGAATGTATGTATGTATCCCTTAAACACAAAAGGTCTGGTAAGATTGCTTACATAGACAAACAACAGCAACAGAAAATGTTGCCAAGATAAGAAAAAATGCAAAATGTTCAATTATCCCCTCTGGACACAGATTATTTTCTGAAAAGGCTCTCAGAACCTAAATTGTACTGTAATACTGTACTGTACTGTAAGACGTGTACGATGTTACATGCAATTTTATTCCATCCTTTTTATTTAACACTGTAATTAGGATTCTACCTGTTGAATTTCACAGTGTGTACATTCATTAGTGTGCTGTGACTAAGCAGCGAATGTGAACAGAATTCTTTTTTTAAAAGACCGTAAAGAGCAAGAAAGCATGAAAAGCAAAACATGGAGGCTTGGACTAATTAGGTACCTTTTGTGCGTCGTGTGGCGAAGGAGGAGGAGGAGGAAGAGGAGGCAAGAGAGGAGGTGAGAGAGAAGCGGCGGGGGACTTCAGCCTCCTTAACAGTAGCTTCTACAGCCAGAAAAAGGGTTCAGGAAGCAGGAATTGGCATGGAGAGAGACAAGGAAGAACAGATAGAAAGAGCAAAATTGAGTAAAGGGAGGGAAAAGGAGAGTAAATGAGGAAGCAGCGGAGGATGAACGGAGAAATGGGGCATTATGTAGAAGGTAAATGAAGGAAAAAACAAGGCAACTGGTTAACAGCGAATAAAAGAAGGGAATAAATTATTAGTTTAACATTCTAAACACGATATTTAGTCAATACAAGATGTTTGGCTTCTAATCTTAGGAATTATTTATTCGTCATCAATGATAACAATGATAATGATAGCAAAAATGAAATATGAAGACAGTGTCCACTCACACCTTTCAACCTCATTTCAGGGTCTTTCTCGGTGGATGGAGTTTGTTTAGGTCATGTGACATCAACTCCATGTCGACTATCTCCATGACAACTAAGTATGGAGCTTATGGCCATGTGATAACTGATGGACTTATGGGAGGCAGAGCATAAACCCAAAGCAAACTCTACAACAAAGGACCTGTTCAGAGACGTTTTTCATTATTTACTTTTTATGTGCAGTCCAGTGACGTCAAAGAGGTACCATTACCACTGATAAAGTCAGGACAAAGTACAGGGTCCAACACTTAAAGCCGTCAGTCATCACTAATTGAATAACTTTTCAGCAGCGATGTCTCATCACCTGATGCAACGCCACAGCAACACACCAGAAGCTTTCACTCATTTTAAAGGACGTCTTCTGTCAGTTGGTTGGCCCGAGACCGACTGACTTGATTGCAAATGACAGATTAAGGTTTAACTATCTATCAAACCAAATTAGTGGCCGAGTGGTTAGCGCGAATACTACATGGGAAGATAAGTCTTTAGCAGCCGATACCTGGTACCATTTCCCGGCCTTTTTGCCACTGTATCTCTCGCAAAAATGCCAGAAAATGAACGCAGCCACCTTCGCTCCCCCACTCATCAGTGTCATTAGGGCCAGACTGCAGTGACATAGTGAGCAGAACCTAGAATCAAGCTACACTCTTCTCCTAAAATGTTAATATGCTTCAAAATGTCAGGAGGGCTTGGATACTAGAGGGTGACATTTAGTGCTGTGCTGCACCACAGACTTTACCCGAGCCACAGTGTCAAAAATCTTTCCCTTCATCTTCCCGTCACCTGCTGTCTGTCTGTCTTGAAATCCTGCCTCTTCAGCCATTCTTTCCAAAATCACAGTTTACTCGTCGCAGTGCAGACAGGAGCAGAAGATACTGACACAAACTGATAAAAGCAGAGAAAGGGGAGTGGATGGAGATGTGCCCTTTGTTATGTTGACACACTCCGAACACTGAAATACAGAGAGATCTGCCCGACAACTACGAGATACACACTGACTGAAACGTATACAACAATTGAGGAAGAAAAAGAAGACCACAACAGCAGCTGACCTGACTGGAGAAGGAAGATTCAACTAGAAAGGAAAGACACAAGGTAGACGCTGCTGTGCAGGAAGACGATAATTATTATTATTATCAAGATTATGATGAAAGATCAGAGGACATAAAGCTGACGATGAGGGCAATAGTGTTGACAAAGATGCCAGTGGTGGTGATGATGATGATGACAAAGGTGGCATAAGGGAACACTTGATGTATTGCTGTTACCTGCTGGAAGGGACCTCCTTTTTGAAAGTCCTTGCAAGGTGAAATGCTTCCTAGCATTAACAGCCGAGCGGCCTGATTGGTTGGCTGAAGCATCGACTGAGTAGCAAAGCAACAGGAAGCAGAAGTTAGTACAGCATGGAAAAGAAAGGAAGGAGAGACCTTAGGTGTTGCTTGAAAGTGTTAAATGTGACATATGAGTTTCAGTACAGATGTCAGATGAGTGTTTGGCATATTTTGTCATATGACAAGGAGTTAAAATAATTAACTGCCCATTGCATCTGTGAAAAGAAAGTATATCCTGTGGAAATTGTTAGCTTTTAGACAAGCAGGCATGTCACAACAAAGAAAATGAGTTCAGTCAGTCATTCAGTTGACAAGAATATCAATAGATGTAATATTCAGTTTTGACCACTCTCCCAGCAAAATTCCTTTAGTTGCAAGATGTTTGAGGGTTTTCTTGTAAGCACTGCCCGTACAACATTTCAACGGGATTCAAATCTAAAGTTTTGGTGCGAGTGCATGTGGGTGCCTCCCTTTGAAACTGTTTGCCCATTGTGTGTTTATAAACAGACAGAATAATTTTCCACACTGCACTGAAAAAGAAAGGTGGCAGTGCAGATTACAGCGAGAGTTTTCCGCTCACCCCCGCTCTAGTTTGAACTGTACTTTCACCATGTGTCTCTTTTTAAAGTAAATGAGTCAAGTTACCAGGTAGTATTGTGGTAGTGGGAAACATGGCATCAAGTGAAAGTGTCAGAAGTTGGACACTATTCTCAGCTAAGACAGGCTTTCTAAGCATCAAATCATGAGTGGACTGAAAGTTTCTAAGGGGTCAGACCAGTTTTATACTGCATTCATGAGTATGTGAGGGTTGGAGTAATGTACATTTTGTCATCTCACCAAGTCTGCAACAGTTCATACAGATGTCTACGTGCAGCCCAAAATTTGTGTCTGAGCGGCAACTGCATTACAAGAACTATAGTGCGCTTGCTTGGCAGTAAAGTGTACGCGCAGAATACCTAGATAAAACCTTCTACACATTTGTGCAACAGAGTCTCTCAAGGGGACTCTCAAGGACTCGAAAAGTAGCATAATAGCAGCGTCAGTGGGTGTCTGCATCAGAGCATAATCAAACCTTAGGGGGCAGCGCATGGTGCTCAAAAACACTTTGCGGAAACTGAATCAGTTGTATCCAAAGCAGCATCAGGCAGACCAAAGACAATCACACCATCAGAAAATCAATACATCAAGTTGTGTTCACTGAGAGATAGAAGCAACTAAATACTAAATAAAAAGCACACGATTCCCATCAGCAAAAGTCAGAAGAAGGCTATCTAGTGGGGTCTCAAAGGATGAAGAAAGTCAATAAAGCACTTCTCAGGAGAGTAAACAAGTGAACCCAGCAGGTGGGCTACAAACATGCCAGCATTTCGCAGTGGATGATTAGTCGAGAGGTGTTTTGTCTAGTCTGGAGCACACCTGCACAAATCGACGCTACCCTGACCACGGAGAAGTAGTATTCATCAGAGACATGCTCCACCCTCTGGTGTGCATCTTTGTGAAAATGGAAGATAATGAGCCCCAACACACTTCAAAGCTTTGGCTTGAAGACCAAAGACAACCAAAGACTGTCATGAATGTTCCTCCACAGTCACCTGACCTAAACCCCACTGAACATTTATGGATGACATAAAAACTGAAAAAGCCAAACATTTCAGACATGACAAGAAACTCTTCGGAACATTGGTTTATCAGGTTTATCATGGTTTATCAGGTTTGAACAAACTGGTGAAGTGCTGCAAAAGAAGGACATTTGTTAGAGTTTCAACTTTTCTCTCAAATTGTTGAGTTGACCTCAAGTTGAAATTAAGCATTTTTGAAACAAATGCATCTATATTGGCTAGGGTGACCAAACGTCCTGTTTTCCCAGGACATGTCCTGTTTTCATGTCCTGTCCTGGCCGTCCGTCCTGTTTTTTATAAAATGATGAAAATGTACTGATTTTCATTGATTTCAATTGTGCGCGTCCCCGCCGGGCACCACCGTGTGCTGCCGATTGTAACTGAGCGCCTCCGAGGCTCTAGAACAGGGGTGGGCACTCCTGGTCCTCGAGGGCCACTAACCTGCATGTTTTAGATGTCTCCCTCTTCCAACACACCTGATTCAAATGATCAGCTCATCATCAAGCTCTGCAGAAGCCTGATAACGATTCTGATCATTTGAATCAGGTGTGTTAGAAGAG
>OMNN01102920.1:0-25750 GCA_900302755.1 Chromis chromis
GGCCCCACTGCACAACCCAGAGTACCCAAAGGATCCACTGCCAACGTCCTGGTGCCAGACCCCATAGGACACCCTGAGAGGTCCTCTTGTCCATGCCCAATGGTTCAGAGCATTTCTGACCACATAAGGGGGACCAACACAATATTAGGCAGGTGGTCATAATGTTATGCCTGATCGGTGTATATACTAATCAAAGAGAAGAAAAAGTGCAAGATGAGGAAACACATGTGAAACTATATCTATCTCATGGACATCAATTCAACCTCTTAGAAACTAAACTACAGTTATTTTAAAATACTTTTCCCCACAGATGTCATTGGTCCTCTGTGAAGTGTAGCTTAAAAATAAGACTCACGTTAAACTGCTAATACACTCTGAATCATCTATAATGTGACTTTTTTATAGTTTGCACTTAATTATACTTTACTTCAACCATAAACCTGGTATATATGATGCAACACATTTAAACACCTAGTGTACGTACGGCATATACACACAATGCAGTTCAGCTTCACTGTCTGTTCACTCATACTCTTAGACTGACAAGTGTTTTGTGATTTGACAAAGCAGCAATGGCTTGGCACATGTATTTATACAGTCCTGCAGTTTTTTAAAGGGGAGGCCACTGGCATTAACATCATGTACATTTATTACACTCTAATACATAAAGAATGATTTAAGAGGGGGACTGAGCTCTGCTGCTATTTGACTCAGTGAATGCAAGTCAAGACGTTTTAGCACTGCAGTTTTCACAATGTCCCTGAAAATTATGACAGCAAAGACACTCAGAACTCACGCTGATTCAGCTCAGCACATTCAGATAAGGCTTTGTCTCACATGGTCTTTGAACGCCTCTGATAACACACATGGGCTACTTGTCTTGAACCTGTAGAAGCTGAAAATTCCCACTTTCTGCTTCCTATAACTAGACAAATGCTGTGTAAACACCAATGATGCTGTTTCATCAGCACAGCACTGCTGATGCTTCATATTAATGTCTGGATCCAGACATTAATCAGCATGTTTAAAGTTTTCAGTTGCCACAAACTACATCATTTAAGTTATTTAACCCACAGAGGAGGCACTGCATCTGAATATGGTTGGATTACAGTAAGCTGCCTCACCTCTCTCCCTTGTGTCTCTTCAGGTTGCCTCTGTACTCTGCCCACTTGCTTTTCTCGGACAGTTCCCCAGAAATAAAGTCCTGCAGATCAGGTGCGTCATCGCTCAGCAGCTCCTTCTTTCTGTCAGCTCGGTCTGGGGAGGATTTGGCCGCAGTTGTCAGACTGCTGGTATAGACCTGCAGAGGAAACACTGAGAGTTGGTTCACTGGTTCGGGTTAGTTCACTGCCATGAGTCCACGCAACAAATATCTCACTGGTGAAATTGTCAACATCCTGACAGTCGCTCCTCAGCTGAGTTACCAAACACTGCAGGCTGTAGTTACCTCCAGGCCCGTGACCAGGCTCCTGCTACTACATCACCCACGACATCAAAGTTTGTTTTTTAGAGATAATTCCAGTTGAAATACTCACATGTGGGACACTTCTGGGACTCAGCCAGAGATGGTTTGTGGAGAAACGACCAGCGACACAACAACTTTGTTTGAGCAGCGCCATGACTTTAGCTAGCAGGCGGCTGTCATTGGCAACGAGCTTCGGCGAGCTGCTGCTTTGGTCTGATGCTGCATTCACGGCATGGTGGCAGAGTGAGGAAGATAGAAGAACATCTTGTTATTGCAGTTTGAGGGCTTTCTCACCGGTTATTTCAACACCACACAACTCTAAATTAGCAAATATCTAAGGATTATAAAGTTTTTATTTTATTTAGATCATCAAGGTAAGTTCTAATTAGGTTCAAAATAAATTTTATAGGAGGACCGTTCAAAAATGACAGCTTCTAAAGCAGGAGACAAAACAAAATTACATAAAGAACAGAATTTAAAGACTGATATGTAATAAAATGATCAGGAAGGGGTTGTCATGAAAAACATGTGTACATCGACTGTTTAACAAGTGAGATTTAAATAGTGTAACATTCCTTCTATAAGGAGCTGAATTATAATACTGAATATGGCTTATCTGCAACTTCCAGCGAAGGTGGATTTGGAAACATTTTGCCACCCATTTACTGAAACTCTCTCACATAAGTAGTAGCAATAGCACAGTTTAAGAGACTGGTGTCAACGTTTTTCATATTTGGTTATCGGAAATTTCGGTCTGTACGATTTAACATGAATGTAGCAGAGGATAATAGCATCACATGTTGCTAATAGCCAGACAGTTAAACGACGTATCCGCACAGAGTGACGAGTGATATTTGCTCCGTTTATTTTTTAACGAATAAAATGCTTCGCAGCTTATCTTCGACCTATCTATACCTCCAAAATATAAGATCCTGATCATATATAAGTTCGTCCATTGATTCGTACTGCCTGATGACGGCACGTACGTGCTCTACAACTGCGTGGTGACGTCCTTCCTTCCTCCTTTCCTCTGCTACCGGCGAGGTGAGGATAGCCGAAAGATTGTGTCTTGGGTTTCATCTAACTCCATCTGCGTGAATTAAACATATTTATGGCTCAGCTTTGAACAGACAGACGCAGACAATGTTGTATTTCACAACATGAGCTGTATTTTACCATTATTTAATGTTTGTGAGGAGATAAGTTAGTAGTTTACTGCCAGGTTGACAGTATGTCTGAGGCCTGACGCTGTGTTCGTGCTAACGGCCGCAGCGAGTTACACATTATTATTATTATTTCTATGATTAAAGACAGTGTTTGTGTGACGTTAGGTGTTATTTAAGCTCAATAACATGTTAAAGAAATGTAACTTAAGTTGCGCAAGTAGACGCCGGTGTCTAATGTAGCTTTCTGTTAGCATTAGCCCTAAAGCTAGCTGATTCAATGCAGTGTGGAGGCATTCCGTTTCTTTTACTTAACGCTGAGCCTCTCAGTCCTACAGTGCAGTGATAACATTTTAATAAGAAACGTGTTGAAATATAAGAATAGCATCATCCTACTGCTCAGTGTGCAACATGCTAATACCCCTGGATAACTGTCCTATTTAGCCTAAGCATCACAGCTGTAACTTGGTACAATACAACTGACACTTGAAGACAGTTTGAAACTCACATTTTGTCTCTTTGTAGAATGAAGACCATTCTCAGCAGTCAGACTGTCGACCTCCCCGACGATGGTAAGAAGCTGGTGACTTTTGCAGCCTTACAGGATAACCTTTTATTCCTCTATAACTTGTGTAGAGTTTGGTCTCTTACTGTTTCCCTTATTTTTCCCTTTCCCTCTGTTTGGCGTTGGCAGTCGAGGTCAGGTTGAAGGGGCGAACAGTGATTGTCAAGGGCCCCCGTGGTAAGCTCACCAGGGAGTTCAACCACATCAACCTGGAGCTCAGCCTGCTGGGCAAGAAACAGAAGAAGGTAAGCAAGGCTTGTTGGTGTAGAATGATGCTAAATGTGATGTTCTCTGAAAGTATACTGTCATAAACTAAGAAGCTCACAGCAGAGTTCTTTGAAAGCAGGCATAAGTACACATGGGAGATGTGGCTGAAATGTTACTGCAACAGTTATGAAGAATTTGTGATTGTTAATGCTTATGTATTCATATTATATAACCCGGTACCATACATTTTAGTAACAGCCGAATCTAAGTGGAAATTGGTTGCAGCGTTTTTGTAAAATATGATTAAGAATACGGTACATTATTGCAGCAATCTGCCACCAAGATGGAGCTAGAAATTTTTCTTTTTCTTTTTCTGTTGTCGTATTGAGCTACTGTCCATAGTGTGTAAAATAGGAATTGTCCTACAAGCCAGTAACTGTCATAATAGTACAGTAGTATAAATAGATTGTATAGAAGAGGAGGGTGGTGTTTGGCTTTCTTGATGATTTTTGTTTATTTTCGGTTTGTGTCCAAAGTGCTAAAGAAAAATGTGTGGTTGATTGACTATTTCTTGAGGATGGTCTAGTGATTGATTGTGTCAATAGACTGATTGTTTCTGCGCTAGTAAAGTTGAATTGAAATGATGTGAGTTGCTGTGCCGTCTTCCTCAGCTTCGTGTGGATAAATGGTGGGGAAACAGGAAGGAGCTGGCCACTGTCCGCACCATCTGCAGCCACGTCCAGAACATGATCAAGGGAGTCACTCTGGTGAGACTTCAGTTCAATGTGTAGCTCAATGAAATGGTGTTGAACTGCTAGGCTAGGATAAGCCCTGTGCCTGGCCCCTATGGTGGGGTCAGTGTAGTTGTATTGTCTGTAGTGTGACTGTATAGACTGATGCTGCCTATTGTTAATGGATTGGCTGTGTTTGCTTTGTCAATCCAAATCAGCGCCTCTCATCTTCTGTCTGACTGCAGGGTTTCCGGTACAAAATGCGTTCCGTGTACGCCCATTTCCCCATCAACGTCGTCATTCAGGAGAGTGGAACTCTGGTGGAGATCAGGAACTTTCTGGGAGAGAAGTACATCCGCCGTGTCCGAATGAGGACTGGTGAGTGTGTTGGAATTGTTGTGGCACTTTATTGAGTTTCCAGTCATATCAAACACAAGTATTTATGTCTTAGACTCGAGGAGCTTGAATTAGTAAATGTTTGAGATTTTAACCTTTGAAAATTGCTGAAACAGTTGATGGTAAAATAGTGGCCCATTAATCTTTGTGGGAAAACTCCATTGGTGCCATAAAGTAGGTCTGCTCATTGATCTGCATCCTGCACACAATGATTTAAAGCGTTTAACAGAGACTGAGCTTAGGTACAACACAGTAAAATGTTCATAGGTGGATCAATCTCAGTCGTCTTGAGGTGAATTTGCTAGATCTCCTAAACATGCTCATAGGTGGTAAAACACAGTTAATTGCTGGCCTCCCATTCAAACAGGGTTTTTTTTCTCGCAGAGGAAATTTAAAGGCGTAAACATCTAAAAGAAAGCAAGTCATTTTACATTAGAGCGAACTGCAATAACACATTTTCTATGAATTCATAAACTTGACAAAAGTCTCATAAGAAAGCCAACCTGATGTTGTCTTTTATTTCACCTGTGTAATATCTCTAGACAAAAAGCTGATGAGCTGTTGCAATGACCACTACATACCAAGACAAAGTGTAATAAAGTGACTGTCATTTCTAACTAAAGTGGGGTTTAAGACAGTTACTTGTTGAAATTCTCCTGTCCTGCGTGTTAGCTCCGAGTGTAGCATCGGAGCTCAGCCTCCCATCCACATGTTGGTGTCTTTGAGTTATGTATTATTACATAGTCCCCATGGATATTAATTAAAATATGTTTGTCGTCTTTCTTCCAGGTGTGATGTGTTCAGTCTCAGCTGCCCAGAAGGACGAACTGGTCCTGGAGGGTAACGACATTGAGCTGGTGTCTAACTCGGGTATGTCTGTCCCCCCTTTTCTCTAGTTGTTTTACATTTTCAGTGATCTATTCAGATGAAATGAACGATGACACTACCCCTGTCAAGGTCCATCTCCATGCTTGAACCCATATGTCTTAATATATGTTAAACATTCTTCTCTAAGTTGTAGCAGTTTGTGGGACTTTTTTTTCATTATTTTATTTACAGGATTCCCGACACAATAATTTAAGTGATGCTGCCTTGAAGCTTAAAATGTGTAAAATACTTTCTCTTTTATCTAACAAAAAAATGTGGATAATTGAAGGGAAGCATACGGATCAGACGGCATCTGTTGGTGGCATGTGACTGACAGAAGGCTGGTACTTTCCTTAAAACTGTGGACTCTGTCAACATTTGTTTAGTCTCTGCTGCGTGGCACTTAATGTTACTAAATCCTGTTTTCATGTGTAGCACCCCTCCCACTTCAATTCCTCCAAATAGATGCTTGTCCCCTCAACTGTGTTTGCTGACAGTTAGTTTGCCATTGTATACCAGGAGAGTAATACCTTTCCTGTATAAAAGTACAGACATGCTTTTTACCATTGAGGTGAACTGATAGTTTTATTAAGTATTGTGAAGTAGAAAAATCGAAGTCAAATCTTTGTTATGGATGTAAATTTTATATTTCCAACCTTTTTGTTTAAAAAAAAAAAAAAAGTGAGGCCAAATCAGTTGAAGACCCTTTTGTAAAGTTTTTAAAAAGCATAATTTCACCTTTCTGAATTGTCTCACCACTATTCCTACACCAGTGTAACTGGATGACTTTCTTGCTAGATTTGACAACTATTAAGACCCCTTATTCAGAAGGCATCCTGCAGCTTTTAGGGCAGATTCTCTCTTCTCTCCTTTGAGGACTCAGTATTTCTGGCAGCGTGATCTGATCTGTTTGCACATCAGTTTCCAGAGTGTGGGACAGAACAGCTGTTGACTATCTGACAGAAATGCGACTGAGCTGTGAATGTGCACACATAATGACCAAACACTAATTGTGTGGGGAAGTCTTTTTCTTTTTTTAAATTTTAAATATGTTTTTTAAACAATTTCAATACTGAAGTATTTATTTACCCCCAAATACTCCAGGTGACTTGTGTGGATGTGCTTTATTCATGCATTGGTAGCACAGCAAAGGTTTTTGAAATCAGAGGTAGACAGAATATGTCGACGATGCCAGCTTGAAAAATACAAGCTAATCAAAAGGTTGAAGTCGGTTAAGTTTAACTTAATATCAGCTGCCATTTTTAAAATGTCTGTATAAGATTTTTTTTTTAAGATTTATTTTTGGCCTTTTATGCCTTTATTGGATAGGACAGTGGATAGAGTCGGAAACGGGAGAGTGGGGAAGGACATGCGGTAAACGCCCGAGGTCAGAATCGAACAGGAGACAGCGGCTACGCTTTTGCACTTGGGTCATGCGACATAACCGTTAGGTGCCCCATAAATTGTTAGTTACAAGCAGGCGTTGGTTGCTTTCCATTCAGATGGTTGGCATGGTTTAAGAAACACTGACTTCAGTCATCTGTAATGTCAAGAATGATGTCCAGCATCTTTTTATTGTGGAGCATCATGAACAAAAACATTATCACTGCACCTCAGTTGAGTTTATCCCTTTACCCTGTCATTACACTGTAAGATGTGTTTTCCAGAATCTTTACTCTTATTTTCTTGTAGGTTTTGTCCACTGTTATCAGTAGTGTTTGAGTAGCTCAGTGACACATTTTTGTTTTTTTGGCTCTGTACTCCCACATCAATCTCCAGCACAATGACCCTAAACAAGGAATCTTGCCTGGGCTTGTCTGGCTGAGTCAGTCACCTGACCTCAGTCCAGTCAAGCATGTGTTTATTTAGCTGAGGATCACACTGAAGGCAGAAAACCTCTTATTTGAGCTGGAAGCAAACGTGACTGCTGCCAGGCTTGATGGAGCTTTACCGGAAAAGACTTTTATTGATGGAATGTAGCCAGAAATTAGTGAATGACAAACCTGACAAATTGTACTTTATTGCTACACCTTGTTAGCCTAAAGTTGGACAACCAGCTACAAAGATCACCACAGTTTATACACATATATGATGCAGCTATTTGTCACCTGAAAATGTTTTGCACTGTTCTTCAGCAGCCACATTTCTAATAGTTCAGAGTTTTGTCTGCGTTTTCCATAATTTACAACATGTTTAATACATTAATATGCATTCTACCTGTACTTGAATATGACGACCTTGTGCCTTTTACAACCTTTGCTGCATCATTTATCACAAAGTAAAAGGAAACGGAGCATTAAATTAATATGCAGTCAACTGTTACTAAATACAGGCAATGATATACATTCTCAACTGCATTTCATGCTTCAAAGATGTGAGCTGGACCAGGAAATATAAACCTGGTGCATAAAAATAGCCCAGGGGGGAGAGATGGGGTCTGAGACACGAGGCTCACGGACCCAGCGGGGAGACAAACAAGCTGAGTAGCAGCAGCTTGTCCCCTGCTGTTGCTGAGGACATTGTGGATTAAAGTTTAATTCATTTTAAATAATCCAATGACTTGAGCCAACACAACAAAACTGATGTGCTTCCTGACTGCTCTGTATCTAGTCTGTCATTACTGTGACCCCTGTGTGATGTGATGTGCTGCTTATCACCCCAACTTCTCTGTTCCAGCTGCTCTGATCCAGCAGGCCACCACAGTCAAAAATAAGGATATCAGAAAGTTCTTGGACGGCATTTACGTGTCCGAGAAGGGAACAGTAGTGGAACAGGATCAGTAACAGTTATATCTGCACTCGTAGAGGTTAGAAAATGCCGCCGAAGCCGCCTTTGTGTCCTACGGGGGGGAACGCTTCTGTTTTCTCTTTCTGTGCACGTTTCTCACATTGTTGTCTTTGATGTTTTCTATTAATTGCTCTTTCTGTTTCAGAGATGTCTCCATTTCATGTTTCTCACAAAGCATTGTGGCTCTAAATTGAAGCATTTTTATATTGTGTGTTTGGGCTGGGCAATATGGTAAATGGACCATTATTGATTTTATTAATTCATCTGATCATTACTATTTATACTAGTGGTCAAATCCAATGTCATGACTGCATCTGCAAATGTATGTAATGATAACACAACAGGGCAGATGGGTTTAGAGAAATTTTACGTGCACTGATTTGTCAGTATTTTAGATTGCATTTAAAAAATAATTCCAGTCCATATTGTTAATTTAAAATTGGATTCTTGTGCAAAACTTTATCCAGTTTAAATAAAACCTGATTATCTTTAGACTCATTTAACGTATAATATAGTCTATTATGGATTCTGACCTATTGCCCAGCCTTGTGTGGTATGTATTGCTTCACGTGTGCATGCATGTTAAACCTCATTCTGATATCTCCTCTTTCTTCATGCTGCTGTCACACAGGCTATCAGGCCCTAATTTACTATAATCTTTTCCTTAAGCTGAATGCTTGTTGCACGGTTCCTGTTTTTGCGTTCACACTCGGCTCTTGTGTCTGTTTCTAGCGGCCTTGATCCAACAGGCCACCACAGTCAGAAAGAAGGACATCAGAAAGTTCCTGGATGGCATCTACATCAGCGAGAAGACCACTGTGGTGGAGCAAGAAGACGAGTAAATGTTCACCATGTCCTGTTATGACCAATAAAACTACCACCTTTTCCAATTATTCTGGTCTCTGGTACCTTTTGTCACCTATATTTGACTGACTTGGTTGAAATATTGTAAAGCCTTTAATTCTATTTCTAGGTAGAACTTTTATATAAGTAACAGGAATATAGGGCTGTTTGTTAAAACATCAACACATTCTAGGATTAGTGTAATTTCACATAACTTGCAACTAATATTTACAGTGTTTCACTACATGTATAAATATAAAATGTATAAATGGAAACATCTGATCATAAGTTACAGTAAAATATGTTGGCACTTTCAGAATTAAAACATTTCTGATCTTGTAAAAGTGAAACAACTTGAGGTGTGGCTGGTGGAGGGTTCAGAACTTTTTTCAGTGTCAGTAATTCACCAACAGTTTTCAGTAAATCTAATAGTTAATTTTGTTTACAGGTGAAAAAAATTGACACTCAAGCGTGTATTAAACAGATATCTATATATGAAATTAAAAAACTTTAAAAGTGCAAAGTAGAATGTGTGCCTATTGATCTCAAGAGGATTTGACTGAAAAGGATTATTCTAAAACTCAACATGTACCAAACAAGCTCAATGTCTTGTAAAATTAATCTAAATAGTTGTTAACTTAGACATCTTTATTATTTGTGTTATATCAGTCCGGTGTTTGGATCTTATATATTTTGTGGTCATTGATAATTCTCCCCTTTTAGTCAGTTCAATATAAAATGTTTTTTAAAAAGGGTTATTAATCCCTGTTTCCTTGTTCGGTCATAGAAGTGGTGTAACAGACTCTGCTTTCACTAAATATTCTTCCTAAGTTTTCCTCGATCTCAATTTTATATAGAAAAAAATGTTGCAGTTTTTTTCTTAAATGGCAAAACATGCACCAGTACGTCAAAATCTATTCTTGGTTTCTACATTTTAGATTCAATATGTGCATGTTCCTTTTGTGTTTGATCACTTTACTCTTTCTTTCTTTTTTGTGCATTATGCTCATATAGCAAATTAAAGAGAACACAATATCAATGATTATAAATCACAGCAGCAACAAACATTTAACATAAACCTTAAAATTTTAAACTGAGATGTGAGTTCGGGCTGTTTCGCGGCTTTTTGTTTAGCTTGAATCACTTTTTTTTCGGGAGTTTGTAGTTAATTATTTTGTGATTAGAAAACCAAACCGCACGCTGAGTGACGCAGTGACGCAAGCCAACCAGCTGCCGATACGTCATCGCCAGGCGACCGCAGAATCCAGCTTCGCGCGCGCCAAGCAGTTGAAGGGTTTTACTTTCCTGAAAACAAACGTTTCCCAAAACTGCGAGAAATCGTGTTCACAATGGTACGTTACACATTTCATCTATTTAATTGCTAATTTATGAAGCTGTATATGCAAACAAAGCGGTCAAATAAAGAGAAGATAGTCCTGTTAAATCTGCCCGCTGCTGTTGAAGCGCAAGTGCGCACTGCAGAGTGTTAGCTGCAGCTAAAGAGGATAAACTTGTCAACCTGTTATTTGAAGTTAACGAGGAAAGATTCAGTGAGGAGCACAGCATGGTCAACATTTGCTCTGTTATCTTGTAGCAGTTGACATTTTGTCTGCTGTTTTGTTAACAAAGTTCAAATGATGCATTATTTTTCGGCATAATTGAAGTCAGGAGCAGGGGCGCCTCCAGACAGTTTTCATCATGGTGGCAAAATGGGGCCACTGAAAGGCTTAGGGTGGAAAACTGAAAGTCTAAATTTCAGGGATTTTGTTATGCTGTAGTAGTATGGAGGCTAGTTGAAAAGTGTGTCGACATGAGGGTTAAGAAGTCACAGTCAATGTAACTAATTATCTGATGTGTACAAATTAATACAGGTACAGTCAATGCTCTGGTATGGGAGTAACCACAGTCCAGAATTTTAAGGGAAGTTGTTCACCTAGTAGGCTAAACATCAGTAGTTTTATTTTTGGTGAGTTCAGTATTGAAAATTCTGTCAATTTGAGATTATAATTTACCTAACTACAGCCAATTATGGTGTGTTCTTTGTCACCTTTTGCTGTATTTTAATGATTAAAGAGTTTACGTTCTGCAATGCACCCATACATACAATAATATCACTACTGCAAATATCCTGTTGTGGCATAATCTCCCTAATGAAAATAATTGATATGATGAAAATATATTGACTTTAGTAAATGGATCAGACTCTCACAGTAAAATAATATCGAGCTGTGATGGAACTCAGGATTAAACTGTGTCACTAATGATTTAACTGCAGCTGTGTTGTGTTGTAATGCACAGAGACACTACATGGATCTTGTTGCTCTCTGGTGCTGCAGGTGGTTAATAAACTCAGAGGAAAGACTCCTACCAAGACCTGGAAGCAACAAACTAAACTTCAGCTCAGGTTAATGTTTTGGGGTCTGTGTGTGGGCCTCTACCAACTAAAGGCACAAAAAACTGCCTGGTAGTTTTTTCCATTACAGTCATCAATTCTGATCTCTCTTGCACTCAGACACTGTAACGTATTCACTGAAATTTGGACATCAGAGTTTCAGTGCATGAACTTGACATATCAGATCTAGGGTGGCTGCAGCCCCTTTGGCGGCACCTCTGATCAAAGAATGAAATTTTACAACTGTAAACTTGCATTCAGTTTTTGAACAATAGTTCACAGCTGCAATCTGTGTGCTGACAATTTTGCAATTAAATTAAATATATATGTGTGTGCGCACAGGACATCAGGCGGTTCTTTGCACCGACGTTAGCCAAGCCTGCGGTGCAGAAACCAGCCCAAAATGGAAACGTCAAACCGGAGGAGAAGAAAAAGAATCCTCTGTCTTCAGATGAAGAGGTGAAAAAGAAAAAGAAAGAGACCACAAAGGCAAGGAAATCATGTTATCCCCTGCTCTTTTTGTAATGAGTCGTCTGTTCCTCTTCACATTGTTCACCTGGGTTTATTTTGGTTTTTGTTCTTTAGGTCAAAAGCTCGAAAACAGAAAAGCAACACAAGAGTAGTGAGAAAAAACGAAAGAAGCATGCAGTCATAGTATCGGGTAAGTATCAGGTGCTATTATATGATTTCCCTGTACCATGATGTAATGTCTCTTGATGTACTGTTATTATATTCAACGCATTGTTTTTTTAGAAACTATTTTTCAAGCATTCTTTAAAATATACAGTGCGTTGTTCAAGAACGGCTGTTTTTAAGGTATTTCCTGGCTTGAATCCGACTGAACTGCTGTTTCATTTCTATACCACTGAGGTGTTTGAGTGGAGTCGGACGTCTCCAGAATCCTCACAGATTTAAATAGTTTCCCCAAAGTGTAGAAATTCTTTTTAAAATCTAAATAAAAATGAAAATGTGGTATGTACTAGCTAATTTTGTAGGACATGGAAATGTAAATGCTTGTGTGTAAAAATGCTAAATGACTGAGATTAACACAAGCATAGACAAATCAAACTTAATGAATGAAATCGGATGCATTTTCACTGCCATCATACAAAACAAGTGAGAATCTGACAGTCTTTGTGTGAATTCGAAAATAGACTTAGGATCCTGGAAACACCTTAAAAACCCCTAAAGAGCTGTTAAGTAACCTTTGACAATGCCTGGAATTAATTTTTTAGAAGAAGAAACGGACACTTGAGATACTGCATAGAGGCACATGGGGGTTACATTTTTCATCAGCTGTCTTTTCTTCAACATGCATCCTCGTGTTTCTTTATATTCAGACTCGGAGGACGAGGAGCCTGTGGGGAAGTCAAAGAAATCCCCCAAAGAAAAATCGAAGATCAGCAAGGCAGAGCCGCCTCCTAAAAAAGATCCTGTGCAGTATGTCTCTGAAACAGGTGATGATTTATTGTCATCATGCCAATCTACATGCCTGAGCTGTGATTAATTGCCTCAGTAGCAATGTTTTCAAATGTTTTGTTAATTCACGAAAGGTCTGTTTTAATAGGATTCTTCTCGTATTTGTTTATAGACTCGGACAGTGACAACTTTCAGTCACTGAAGACGGTTTCCAAAACCAAGCAGAACGGCAATGTCAAGAAGACGAAGACGGAGGCACAGAGTGCTCGTCCAGGAGCCAAAGTGGGGATGAAGTCTCCTGTCAAATCCTCCACGCAGGGAAAAACTCCTCCTGTGCCTGTCACCCCAAAGTCAGCCCCACCTCCTCAGCCCAAACAGACCCCCACCTCAGTACTCGACTACTTCGGCAGTGGGACTGTTCAACGCTCAGACAAGAAGCTGGTTGCCAGCACCAAACGAAAGGCTGTGAGTTGTGATGATTTTTTCTCCTAAGGCTGTAAAACCATGACATTTTAGGTGACAGTTAACTGTCTTGCAAATAATGATGTAATTGTCTTTTTTTATGCCTCTGTTATTGGGCTCTCCTTTTTCATTTGGCTTAAAACCAAACTGTGGCTGCAGCTGCTTGACTTTGCAACTAAATCTACAACATTACTGCCAATAGATGCTCACTGAAATGTGGTTAAGTCTTAGAAGTTAAATAAACATTTTAAACATTACCTCGAGATAATAATTTGTGACTATTAAACCATAGCAGAAGAAGGGGGTTGTGTATGGTAGTAGTTATATAGTTTCATCCAGTTATTCTAACTATCATAGAAAACAATTGTGACAGGCCTCGCCACTTCTTCTCTTCAAGATCCTGTCTGAGTATTATCGCTAAACCCTTTACCCTTCAGTCTTTTCTCACTCTATCCTGCCAAATAAAGTTTCTTTCATAACAAACTAACTTTGTGAAAACTCACTTACTCCACAGCCGACTCGAGACACAGATGACCTGATAAGTGATGAGGAAATTGCCAGACAGCTGCAGATGGAAGAAGACATGGAGGTAATCTGATCAACAGCTGTTTGTCAGTTTCACTAGTAACTGGAGCTGAAATAAGCACTGTTCATAGATAACCTGTTCATAGATTGGCAGAAGTTATGTTTCTAGGATATTTAAATGTAGGTTTTTCAAAATGTAGCAATGTTTTAGAAACAGATCAGTTGTTTTAAAAAGGAAGGAATCTGCAGATCAATTTATAATAATTGTAAGTACTGTTTTGCCCAGTGTGACTGCCTGTAGCTTATCAGGACTAGTGAAGCCATTTGATGATAAAAAATAAAATTACTTTGTTTGCAAACCTGGGATAAGATAAGAATAAGAAGTCCTAAAGTTCAACAAATTATTGTTTGACACATTTTTATTACTGGAATGTAAAAATATCCACGAATAATAGAGGTTAAGAGTTTTTCAATGCTGTGCAAAGGTTTCTGTGTTCATCCTTCTGTTCTTTTATCCTCTGCTCTGCCTTCACTCAGCTGGAAAAACAGGTCCACGAGGACGAGGAGTTTGCCAGAACACTGGCCATGCTGGACGAGGAGCCGCAGGCAAAGAAGGTAATGACCGCAGTGATAAAAAGGCTCGTTCACTTCTGATGATGGCGGTTATTAAATATAATTTTCTGTGTGCCCTCATCCAGGCTCGTAAAGGATCAGATGAAAAACAAGGCCGAACCCCAACTCCCAAAAAGAGCAGTACAGACTCTGCTGCCGGCAGCACAAGCAGCCTGTCCAAGGCCAGTCGAAGCATGTCAGAGGATGTGATCAGTCCTTCTCCCAAGAAGAACACGGCCCCTGTCAAAACCAGCTCCAAACTGGCCATGATGAAGAAAAAGGATGAAGGAACAACTAGCAAAACGCCCACTTCGGCTATAAAAATTGAAATCTCTCCCAAAAAGGAGCCCCTTCCTTCATCGATATCAGAGAAGAAGTTCACACCCAAAGCAGGAGCAACACCCACCGCACTTAAAACTTCTCCCAAGAAACCCGAGGTGAGCCATGCAGATGTCTTATCAAGTCATATTGGACATAATCTACTCAGAGCAGTGAAGAAACACAACATAACAAGTACAACAATTTAAAAGCAAGTTAATTGTTCTCATCTATCTCTAATTCAGAGCACAAATACGAGTCCCGATGACTCAGAGAAGAAGAAGGTCAACGCTTCAGCTTACAGGAACTACCTCAACAGAGATGGACCGCGAGCTCTGGGCTCCAAGGAAATTCCACAGGTAAAGGATACTGTCCATCATCTACTGCTGTGGTGAGAGAAGAGCCATCGTTTATCTTCTCTTCAGCAAGTCTGATTGTATGTCATGGTGTGTTTTTTTTCAGGGAGCAGAAAACTGTTTGGAGGGCTGTGTGTTTGTGCTGACGGGCGTCATGGAGTCAATGGAGAGAGACGATGCCAAAGCTCTCATTGAGCGCTATGGAGGCAAAGTGACGGGCAACATCAGCAAGAAAACCACCTACCTGGTGCAGGGCAGAGACAGTGGAGTCTCCAAGCTCGAGAAGGTGACCAACCTGGCTTCCTTTATAAAAACAGAGCTAGGGAAGCATTAGACGTCATGCTGACTGGCATGACTTCCTGGATGCAAAAAAAGAATTAACCCAAATGTATTAGCTGAGTTATAGAAACAAATGGAGTAAATAACAACTTAAAAATAAATTTTACATTTACTTTAGGACAAATAATATGTTATACTGATAAACAGCAGGTCGTCATAATGAGCTTATTGACAGTATTTTATGTGATCCTGAGCATGTACATTTTTTAAAAAGTGTATTTATTTGGGATTATTCAAATGAGTAACAGTTACAAATTTCAAAATCTTCCACTGTCTACCAAGAACCACACAATGATCGGTTATCTTGGTAGCATTTAAACTGTAAATGAGTGGGTCAAACATATGCAACCTTCCCTAAATGTATGTAGCATGAACAGTTAGTTGAGTTACAGATGAGCACATTTCCCTTTTTATGTCTTCTTTCTTTTCTTCATTGTCCCGTCTCTTCCAAACACCAAATGGTTTTACAGTTAAGTTTTATACTCCTGTTTCTTGTACTGCTCAGGCCGAGGGTTTTGGCACCAAGATCTTGGATGAAGACGGTTTGCTGGAGCTGATCAGAACCAAACCAGGAAAGAAGTCAAAGTATGAGATTGCTGCAGAGGCTGAGGTCAGTATTCGCATGTGTCTTGATGCAGTTTACGAAGTATGTTCTGGTGGCAAAATTCGAACCTAAAATACAAAATAACCTAATCTAAAACACAACTGGCATTCCTTTTTGTTGATATATACAGATATTTTTTTTGTTTGCAGTGGTGTTGAAGAATAATGAACAAGCTGGCCTGTAACCAAGCCATTTGCTCGAATGTTTCTAAGCTCTTTGAAGTAATTAAACCAACATGCTAATTAACGATGTAGCTTGTAAAATTTTATTAGCAGATAATTTTCCCCCTTGTTAGCTTTGCTCGTTTAGAAAGCCAAGACACATTGTGCTGCGGACGATATGTCTTTGTGCTAAGATGAAGCTTTTAAATGTATTTTTTCTGCTTTTTTTTTAAATAAGAAGGCAGTATATCTTATTTAAGAGGCTGAACTAGTGAACCACTTTGCTTGGAAAAGCAAGAAATGAAACGATTAATCTATAATCAAAATATTATTACTGTTCATTTCATGTAAAGATGAAATGTATGCGTTATTTCTTTCAATTAGGGCAAAGCCTCAAAGACCAAGACTCCCCCCAGCCAGTCTTCAAAGAGCACCCCCAAAGCCCAGAAGATCTCTCCCTCCAAAGGCAACTCCAGGTCTCCTCACACCCCGAGCCCCTCAAAGACCGGCCTGGCACAAGGTCACGGTACCAGGACTCGAGACGGCAGCAGCACACCTGGAAGAGGCTCCGGTCACACGGCCCGGAGGGAGCTGGGCCTTTCCTCCTCTTCTTCTTCTTCAGCCCCAAGACCATCATCTCCATCAGCAACAGGAGAGGGCAGCAGTCTGCTGTGGGTGGACAAGTACCGTCCACGCTCTCTGAAGACTGTGATTGGCCAGCAGGGGGACAAGAGCTGTGCCAACAAGCTACTTCAGTGGCTGCAGAACTGGCACAAGCACCACGGCGGGGCGGCAGGAAAGCCAGCAGGTACCAGAAAACTCAGCTAATTTAGTTCCAGTTGATGTTTTGCAGACGTGTGTGTGCTGAAGACCGTTTGTTCTGCGCTTCTTTGTTTTGTACAGTGTCAAGGTTTAGTAAGTTTGGAGGAGGGAAAGATGACGGATCAGGACACAAAGCTGCTCTGCTCTCTGGACCTCCAGGGGTGGGGAAGACCACCACAGCTGCACTGGTCTGTGAGGTCAGTCTGAAAACACACACTCGGGCATATTTCAGGCAGTCTTCAGTGCAGTATTTTCTGTGTATTTAGCACCATCGCTCCCAGCTGGGACGAATACTTAGACTTGAACATTTGGCTCTAATGTCCTTTTTGACTGTAGGAGTTGGGCTTCAGCTACGTGGAGATGAACGCCAGCTGTACTCGCAGCAAGAACAGCCTGAAGGAAGTTGTTGCAGAGTCCCTGAACAATACCAGCATTGAGAACTTCTACAAAGGTGATCCCTCTTTGATTTTTTATGTCTTGCTGTTTCTATTTGTTGCTCATTTGCATGAGCAACTTTGCAACTTATATAACCAAAAAAATGACAAGATGTGTTGTCAGAATGAAATGTTATGACAGTTTGTTTCACATAAAAATGTGAAGGATACGGCAAAGGAAGTCTTGCAGACAAATGCTTGTTGTTCCTCTTGTAGTACCTTGTCCCTGTGCAAAAACTCAACTCTTCAACAACTTATATACACATGCTTTTAAAATATTTATTGCAGTCACGCAGGACTGACTAAGAATTGGTGTTTAGCAGAAAGAATACACTCACATGACTCTAACATTTGGTGGTGATCATGTCTCACCTAAAGTATTGTGCATGTCAGATTCTCTCTTTAGTTTTTATATCCGTTGATTAAGAGGATTCATGCATTCATTCATTGGGTTTTGTAGGTACGTCTCAGACAGTGAGCAGTAAACACGTCCTGATCATGGATGAGGTTGACGGCATGGCGGGTAACGAGGACCGTGGAGGGATCCAGGTAAATAAACGCATTTCTTTTAGAGTCTGACCATATTGTCATATTCTGAAGAAGTTACAGGACTGGTTGGCCTTATTTCTTAACTTGTAGAATGGAAATAGGGAAGTTTAAGAGAAAAAACTGATTAATAGGTTGAGGAAACAATCTGAACCTTCCAAAGAGAAACATTCATCAGCCTGAATACTGAACTGACACGAAATAGCAACTCAGGCTGATGTTCAGGCTTCTTCAGCTGACCTTTTCATTCAGTGGTTTATTGGCTCATCTGTCATGTTTATTTTAATACCTACCTCTGTCTTTTTGCCTCCGGTAGGAGATGATCGGCCTGATCAAAAATTCAAAGATTCCCATCATCTGCATGTGCAACGACCGCAACCACCAGAAGATCAGGTCGTTGGCAAACTACTGCTTCGATCTGCGCTTCCAGAGACCGCGTGTGGAACAGATCAAGGTACGAACATCCTGCCCTCATCAGACAGTGACGTGTGTCATAGGTAGTAATTAAACTTAATGAAAGAACTAATGCTTGCAGATGACATGGATAATAGATAAAAAACAAGTAATCAGCTTTAAAAATCCTACATTTATATTAATCACATGTTGTTCTGGTATTTGTGACATCAGCCCTTTGTATCACAGGTAGAGCAGACAGTCGCACTGGAGGCTGCTACAATCCACATTAACTGTCCTGAACCTTTGCTCAAGTGTCCTTATTTGAATTCCTAACATGAACACACATGTTGTCCTGCACCTTAGCGTGTTCAGCTAACCACCAAACAAACCTTCATCAAGGACTAAAGTGCTGCCATTGTCAGTTCACAAGCTGGACCACTAATTGGATGCTCAGCTGTAGCACACTGAATGTAAACATACCTGTGAAGGTCACCAGTTAGGTGTTTCTGAGGTTTTTACTCTTCAGGATTGCTAACGGTATGCTGTCATGCCCATGACATACAGCAGTGGTTCCCAACCTTTTTGTGCCCAAGGCACACCAAAGGACAAATAAAAATCTCAAGGCACACCTATTGCGTCAAATAGCCTTTATAACGCGCCATCACTCATATAATGTAAAATATCTGTAAATGTGCATAATTATTTACTAATGCCAATTAAAATGTGACAAAGACAACTATATTACTTAAATATTACTTAAATATTAATGAAAATATTTCAAAAAATTATTTGAAACTTCATCAAATGAGGCCTCATCAAAGCAGCAACACCCATTTAAACCAGGTCACAAAGAACTGTCAGTGCAAGGAAGCTGAGTGTCCGTTGTCCTGAACCACAAATTATAAATGTAACGATTTGTATCGGCATTGAAACGTGTGCTATTGTAAATATTCTGCCTACTTACAAATTAGTATTACTACTACTAATACTACTACTTACTACTAACAAAAAGCAAGGGTAAAGGTAGGTATTTAACAAGCTGTGTGAGCCTGCACAAAATGCACAGAGGAAAAGAGCGAATAGATTAAACTTATTATCTCATTTGTGATATTTAGATGAGTGAATTTACTCCCATCACACACTTTGGGTCATACTGATGATTTTTCTCATTTACAGTCCGCCTTTATCTCTAACCATTTTCAAGCTACAACCTTTAGAAATCGTGATATCAAAATCGAATATTTTATTGAAAAAACTCTGGTGCCTAAAGGGTTAAGGGGGCAGAATGTTTGTTTACAGGGGCATCGCCCCCTCTGGCCCCAGCATAGAGCCGGCCCTGCTACTAGAGATGGATTTGCTTCAACACATCTCTGCTGACAGTGACTCCGTTTCTCCCTCACTGACACTCAGCTGTCAGAGACAGACTGTTTCATGTGACATGATGACATCCCGTTACTGTGTTGGTTCCTCCCCTGAACCACCACAGATCTTTAACTGTTGAAATGAAATCCACGGTAACTGGCTGGTTGTTATTGTAGCGGCTAAACTAGCATGTCGCGATACTAGCATGTACTGAAGGGGATCATGTCTGCGCTGAGTTGATGCGCAAAGGGTTGAAACAGTCCGCGGACCTGACGAGTGGCATGTCACGTAGATGTTGTTAGCGTGTAGACAGGTGGAGGTTTTGGGCGTTCAGATGATGGAAAATACACCTGACCTGTCGCCCCGATGTGTTACGTATCGACCGTAAGATGTCGTCATTGCGCAACAACCGTATCACCAGCAAGGAAAGCCTGACGGCTCGCCAGGTCTATAAAGCACTGGGGGAAACCCTGCTCTGTATATTGCAATAATAATGTATGGTTGTCACAAAATCCCACGGCACACCCGCACTTGCCTCACGGCACACCAGTGTGCCGCGGCACACCGGTTGGGAAACACTGCCCTAAATTATGCATACCTTTAAGCCTTGATACTATTTCAACAGCTGAGTTATTTTAAAAACTGCCCCCTGTACAGTTGGCATAAATGTCTAAATTAGCTATAAAGACCACAACAGTTTTTGTACCAGAATGTAAACATGTTTATTCTGCTCTGAAGTTCTACATTTTAACATGGAGGTGGAGTAACTCGTTTTTGGAGCCATCCCCAAGTGACCTTTTGAGGAACTGCAGTTTTCTGCATTTAGGCGTTGTCTACTTTATTCGGCCCCAGAGGTTTTATAGAACTACTTTTGTTCTGAGCTGACCACAGCTGCCATCCATCGCGAAGGAGCAAACAGCCAACAGACACAAAAAGAATACTCCAGTTACATTTTTAATTAATTGACATAACTTTGTAGAAATCCGTTTTCACTTTGACATTAAAGAGTCTTTTTTGGTCAATTCTTCTAAAAACAAAATTAAATTGACCATGATTCAGTGTTGAAAAGCAATAAAAGGACAAAACTTCTAAGGGAGGTGAATACATTATATTAGGCACTGTAAGTGTATGCTATGTGTCACTGGTGGGGAAATACATCAAAGAAGGATTTTTTCTTCTTCATGTCCAACTGAAATGACAGTGCAGTTTGTAATGTTTTGTTCGATTATTTTTAACATTATTAAACATTGAAAAAAACTTTTTGAGGAAGTAATAAAAAACCTCCTGCGTCTGTCCCTGTTCATGATTGAATTACAGGAAGGAATAAATGCTGACAAACTTGCTCTGCAGCTACCTGTCATTTAACATTCACAATTAACACTAATTACACTAAGTTGGCTGAATACGAAGTAGCTGTACATGCCTCTCCTTCATTGGGAATGTCTTGCACCCTGCTGAAGTATGTTCGGTGTGGCCAGGTGGTTTCACTATACTAAAGTTTAAATTTATTGAAAGGATTTACCCGAGAGCCCCCAAATTTGGGGCCTTTCACGCGAAATTTCAGATATTGTCTAATATCTTGCATTATTTATGATGGAATATAGTTATGTTGCACATCAAATTAAACAGCAGAACCTGGGCTACACGGACATATAGCCATTGTAATATGCCCCAAACACACCGAAAACATCATTTACGTGAATCATGAAATATGGATATTAATATCTCGCACCCCTTCACCACAAACACGACTGCCGAACGTAGCCACAAGCAGCTAACCGGCACGTCAAAACAAAGCAGAGACTCCAGAGATACCAAACATATCCTTCAAAGCCGCTAAAACAACTGAACAGCGCAACACCAGACACTGCTTCATGAACGCTGAATAATAAAAGGGTATCTTACCGGGTAAAGGAGGCAAAAAAGCAGATTTCCAATCGGTAAAATCTCAACCGCGACTACTAGAAACTACTTCCTGTGTCCGGTGTAGCAGTATTTTTGGTCCGTACTGCTCTAGGGACCCTACGAGGGACCCTTCGAGGTCACACCATCGGTGCGCTCTAAAGGACGGACACGGCAAAGGATGTGCGTCATGCTGTGTTTATTGGCTAACCGTGCTGTCAATCTCTATGTGGTGGCTATCCCTCTATTCTATTGGCTCTAACGAATCGAAGGCGGGTTAAAACCCGGAAATGGCCGAAAAATTCTTCATCTTGAATCCGTGCGCATTCACGGAGATAGGCTGGTTATAATGCGTGTCCAAACGCGCACGTGTTACATACGTTCTGAATAGTAAAATATACATAAAAAAACGACTTTATTTTGGTTGTATTGAACCCCATTAGTGATATATAAGTGAAATATTTAGTTTGGCATGTAAGAAAATTCAGATGGCACAGGTGGTGCCAAGCTGTGACCAGCTGTGCCAAGCTGTGCCCTCCCTGACCTGTCTGTACTAAAAACTCTCCAATTTTGCTTTGCTTCACTTAATCAGAGTCAACCTTTGCAGAGAGAATGTTCACATATTGTGCAATGATTTGGTAGAGGTTTAGAGATGCAGCCTGATTATTCCAAAGGGATGATTTTCCTGAAATTGCTTCTTTCTTTTTTTTTAGGCAAACCTGAAAATTTGTCATTTTTACTGTGTGCCATCTTTATTTACTCTTAACCAATAACATATATACTGATATTTACACATCTGGACAAAGTGTTCCCTTTATTATGACACAATAATTATTCAAATAGACCTAGTGGTTGCAGAGATATACTCTTTTTATTATGGGTATGTAATTTTCAAGCAGACACCCTGAAAAATAGCATAGGGCTTAAAGGGAATCCCAAAAACACAGATACAAATACACCCTCCGCTATTGACAGAAAAATCAGTCACAAAGTATCAGATAATACAACAATTACATTTTCATCTGAAACAGTTTTATTCTTCGATTAATCAGAGCATTAATGAAATAAAATTACATCTAAATGCAAGATGAGATTGATTTAAGATGAGGAGATAAAGCAGTGAAAAGAGGTGACAGATTTAAGAAACAGGAAGATTATTTAATTATTAATAACTGACTAAACTAAAGAAACAACAAAAGATGTAAGTAATGCTCTACAGAGAGAGGCAGTATTAACAGATTTACTTTGTTTTGTTTTTCAGTAGCCTACATATTACTATAGAATACACCTTTATCAATATGATCAATCTTGTGCCATTGTTTTTATCTATTTGATGTAGAAAAAAACAAACAAACCCTTTTAACATGGAGGAAAAAGAAAAATGAAAAAAACTCTGACAGAACCAGGCTCAGGGAAGGCAGCCATCTGCCTCGACTGGTTGGGATGAGAGTGGGGATGAGGGGGGAGGGGAGAGCAGGATAGCAGATGGAGAACAGACAAACAATATGGAAGAATATCAGTACAAGAATATGAATACAAATCAGAACTAACCCCTCATTTCACCGCCTCAGTTTGCTTTCATGTTTTCAACCTCTACTTTTGTAAATGTTACTTTTTATAGGAGTGTGTTTGAGAGCAAATGACTTAAAAATCACATAAAACTATAGAATAGAATAGAATAGAATAGAATAGAATAGAATAGAATAGAATAGAATAGAATAGAATAGAATAGAATGTTTTTATTGTCATCATATGCAATGTACAATGAAATTCAAAAGACAGCTGTGGTGGTGCAAAATACACAGGTATAAAGGAAAAATTAATTAATTAATTAATTAAAAAAACAAAACAGGAATAAAAGTAAAATATATATATACAAGGGAGCCAGCAAGAATGTAAATGTAGATGTGCAGCAGAGAGCATGACAGCAGCAGTGGAAACAAACTTATTGCACAGCGAACAAACGACAAAACACCCAAAACAGCAAATCGACAGCTACTGTGTGTTCAGTACTCTGATTGCACTGGGATATAACGTGTTTATAAATCTTGAAGTGCGGGCCTTGATGGACCTGTACCTCTTCCCTGAGGGCAGCAGTGAGAACAGGCTGTGCCCGGGGTGTGAACTGTCACAGGTGATATTTGTGGCCCTGCGCAGATATCTGGTGTTGTAGATGTCTGACAGAGAGGACAGCTGTACTTCTATGATGCTCTGTGCTGACTTCCTGACTCTTTCCAAAGCCTTCTTGTCAGCCTGAGAGCTGCTCCTGAACCACACCAAGATGTTGTGGGTGAGGATGCTCTCTACAGAAAAATAAAAATATAAAGATAATTTAATCTTGCCGTAGATCAGAAAACATTGTTACAGGCACTAAAAAGTCTGTAAGTGAAGCTCTCTACCACTGTTCTTGAGCTAATCTGAAGGCCACACCAAGTGTGCAGGTCTGTAACTATTCTGCCCACTGTGCTCCTCAGCATCCGCTGACCCCGTTCTGTGATTTTACGTGGCCTACCACTTGGTGGTTGAGTTGCTGTTGTTCCCAATTGCTTCCACTTTGTTATAATACCACGAACAGTTGACCATGGAATATCTAGTATCGAGGAAATTTCATGAATGGACTGGATTGTACAGGTGGCAACCTATCATGGTTGCCACCTGTACACCTATACTTGTATTTGTTTTTAACATGTAAAGTGTCTTTGAGTTTTTGAAAAGCGCTCTATAAATAAAATGTATTATTATTATTATTATTATGGTAGCATGCTTGAATTCACTGTGCGACCCATTCTGACACAAATGTTTGTAGAAGCAGTCTGCATGTCTAGGTATTTGATTTTATACACCTGCTGTGGCCATGGAAGTGATTGGAACACCTGATTTCAATAATTTGGAGGGGTGGGCCAATACTTTTGGCAATATAGTGTATTTGGTAAAATCACAAAAAATATTAATTTACATACTGATTATTTAAAAAAGAGGCCAGAACTGTACATAATGTTGACATTTAAAACATTTTTCAAATGTTTTCCTGCATTTACATCATTTAAATTAGCTACAACTATTATCTTACACTTTGTGAATGTTACAGTATTTTATACTTCACCTCGCTGCCATTTAGTTTTTTTTTACATAATGAGTTTTTTACAGTGCCTGTATCTACTCCAGTTTAAAGACAAGTGATCCTGTTCTGTGAGGAAAACAGCGCCATCTGCTGGGTGCAGTCAGAGCTGAAGCTCCGAGCTGCAGCAGATACTCTGATATACTGTTTGTGCAGCTCTGTCATCATTTCACAGGCAGAGCGCTTCACCTGGCATCCGTCAAGGAGCTGTCTGCTATTCATACTGCATGAAAGGGATGAGAGTGGAACCTTAGAGAGGAAAAGGTAAGAACTAATATTTCTATAACATTACCATTATTTATTAGTTTCAACATTTGTTTTCTGTCACCAATACAAAACACCAGGACTTTTGCCATAAATCATGTTGGAATGTTAATAGTAAATTACTTACAGCTGATCCTGGCATTCTGTGGTTTATTTCAGTAATTGTGTACTACTATAATATGCCTGTGAGAAGTTTTAAAGTTGTTTACTTTCTGATGCTGGGTGTAGCAAATGTAACTAGTAATGACCAGCAAGGAGAGTCCATTGTTTTTTCTGGTATTTATTTTTTTTTAACATTTTATTTCTGCTTAATTTAATCCTTTAAAAAACACAAAAAAACAATGCTGCATTTAAAAATAGATTAAAACAAAAAAGATTCTTCTCATAATGCTTAAATTGTTGCTTTTTTTTCTTCTCATAGTTTGTGCAATAGAAGGCATGCAAAGTTTATAAAATAACAACTTTAAAAAAAGGTTGATTGATCCCTGAATGTGACCGTCTGTCTGTGTGTCTCCAGATGTTTGTATTTCACAGATCGCAGCTTAAGGCTGCTGCTGTTTTGTGTCTCATCGCCCTGCTGGCATTTTATTTCGTGATGTTTCATGACGTTTCTGGAGAGCAGCCCAAAGAGGTTTTCACGACAACAAGACTGAGGTAAAGCTGTCATTTGTCTGTGTGTGCAAACTGCCTCCTT
>OMNN01102922.1:3725-16235 GCA_900302755.1 Chromis chromis
ATGTTTCCCTCTTCCAACACACCTGATTCAAATGATCAGCTCATCATCAAGCTCTGCAGAAGCCTGAAAACGATCATGATCATTTGAATCAGGTGTGTTGGAAGAGGGAAACATCTAAAACATGCTGGATTGTGGCTCTCGAGGACCAGGGTTGTCCACCCCTGATCTAGGGTATTGTGCCAGTCAGAAACATACTTTAGGAGAAAAAAATGTTTTAATTAAATTTTTTGCATTTATGGCCAATATTTGAACATGCATTGAGCAGGTATGATGGTGAAACCACTCCTAAAGCAGTTCTAAATGGAACAGTTATATAATATTTTTACTGGGCTACAAGAAAAATCATGGTTTTCCAATTAACAATTTTATGAAAAGTAGTGCCACAAACATTTTCGTCTATGACCAGCTTTGTCCATCAGTCAAATTGAAGATGGTCGGGTGTGGGGAGTTCAGTGAATTGATGTTTTGAGGGAAGCTTATTTTACCTCTGTTTGTGACTCATCAACCAAACTAAATAGCAAGTGAAAACTGAAAATACTGGGAGTGAAAACGCAACTTAACCGTAACAGCATTGATCCCACACAGGATGCAATCCCTGGTATCTTGGGTGAAAGTCCTGTGCTGGTGCAAGCCTCCATCTCTACATCTTACCTCCTCACACAGACTTTATGGCTCTTTCAAACTGCTATCCTTTCCTAAAACGTCACTAGTTTTAAATGAGAATGCAGTTTAGTTATAATGTAATTCCTGGAGACAGGATTGTAACGGCAACCTAATCTGTCCATTTGTGTCCAGATGATCGAAACAGATTTTATTAAGTATTAACAGGGCCTTAGATTTAGATTACGTCAGACGTTTTATCCCAGCGAAAATACATATTTTCCCTTAAAATGCTGTTAATTTAAGGCCTTACACCGGAGAATGATTATTTAGGCTGAAGAATATAAGATGCAGTGTAATGAGGGATGTAAAATGTGGTGAAAATAGGCCCAAAACAGCTGCTGCATAAATGTTGTTCTGACCCAGTGTGTTTCCATTCATCTGTTTCATGCACATTTTCAGTTTGCACATAAAAATAAATTTAATAAAATAAAAATGACATATTAAAGGTTCACAGCGGACAGCAGCAGCACGACATAAGATTGATTTAAGACAACATTAAGCGGGCAGTTAACGCAGGCAGTTAAAGGCGACAACATAAAACCCCATCCCATTACAGCTGACAAGTAAAACCAGAGGAAACACACAGATCTGACAAACAGAAGCAAGGAAACATGCAGTGACTCTAGTTGATTTTTACGTGTTAAGATCAGTGATTGAGGTCAGTTATTTTGTTGTCCAGCATCGTCTTTTCTCTCCTCCTGAATTCGTCATGTTTACCTCCATCATCACTCTTCTCTGACTCCATCTGAACCTCGGTGCAGTTTCATAAACACCATCCACGCAGTTCAATTTTATCTCCGAAGCACACATGTGCACCCTGAATGGATGTGTTAATGATTCTCATTGAGTTAATTAAGAGCCCATTCAGGAGAAGCATTGTGTTCATTATCTCCTCTTTAGTGGCCTCCTCCTCCGGCTGCATCATTATTAAACATTCTCCTCACACCAATAAAAATGAACAAACTAATTGTAAAATAATAACGTCTGCTGTCTGCTGGCCCGGAGTTTGTTCGCCCGCCGCCCCTCAGCCCTGGTTTGATGTGATTACACATTCACGGAGTCATTTATAATGGAGAGGGGCTTTTGTGTGGCAGAGTGCAGCCGAGCGTTTGGGAATAATGTGGCTCGTCTTTCATTGCGGACGCCGTCGTGGCTCCATGCGAAACAACAAAAGGTGTATAATAAAGTTTAAAAGCTTTGTTTTATGATCGTGTTCTGTAGATAAATGCATGTGAAGACCCACACATGTGAGAGGAAAGGTTCACCCTCCTGAGACAGATGCTGGTTGTAGTTTGGTGACACAGAGACTCAACATCTGTCCCAGTTATGGCTAAAGCTTGCTTTATAGGAAAGGTGATCTCAAAGTTACGAGACTGTTCCTGATGCAAAATGTAACAACTGTCATGAGTGGGGATGCCGCGGGACGCACATCGTGTCATGAAGTATTTTAATGTTTTTTGTGGCCACTGCTGGGTGCACATTTGCAATTTCTCCATTTACCTCAAACTGGAGCAGAGGAGAAAGTCACATTCTGTGTCGGTCAGTAGCTGTAATGATGAAAAGTGGGTCTGCAGGTACCACTAAGGCCCCGTCCACACGAAGCCAAAACGCGTATAATTTCAAAAATGTTCTTCGTAAAGACGGAGCCGTTTCAGTAAATCTGTCCGTCCACACTTATTCACCTGATACACCTGAAAACGATGTAAGACACATGCCAGGCCTGTTGGTGGCGCTGTGATGGCGTAACGGAAACTGGCGGCGGGACTGCACAGAAATCTGTATATGATGTAATCATAGAACATGAAGTGGCGTATTGTGCTTTCCATATTTGTTTGGTGAACACGGTGATAATGCAGAAGAAGTATATTTTGCTATAATAGCGATAATAGGGTGACTAGCTTCAGCAGGACACACGCAACACTGTACGGCGCCATTGTTGTAGTCCTTTTCTGAGTTTGGCGCATGCGCATTTATCGAGAGCTGGAGCTATGACACAAGCGTTTCAGAAACAATGTTTCGGCAGAAGCGGCGGTTCAAATCTTTCCACTCTGGGACTTGGTTTCAGAATTGATTGTTTTCAGACCCCAAAACGCCGGCTTCGTGTGGATGATACACCAGTTTGATGAACTATTTGTGCGTTTACACCTGGCTTCGTTTCCGTGTGGACGGGGCCTAAGAGAAGAAACAGCAGTTTTTACCGTGTAAAAGCTTGAAAAACTGCACAAAGAGTGTCAGATTAAGAGCACCAGGAGCCCACTTCATTGTTTTCTTCACAATCAGGTGGTAGTGCAGCAGTTCCACTGTAACATTCTGAGGTGTCTGAGGGGGAACATTTGACTACCTGAACTGAGGTGCGATGGGTCAGGTTTGTTTCGACACAACAACACAATTGTCCCCGTTGCTGTCGAGGACTTTTAGGAGTGTTGCATGAGCACTGGGAGCAGTGTGTCGCTACACAAGGAGACTACTTTGACGGGGATGGCAGCCAAATATAAATCAGGTATGGCTTCTGTTGTTTATAATCACAGAATTTGAACTGATTTATTTGCGCTAACACAAAATATTGATTTTCACAAAGATAACCCATCTGTGAGGCAAAATATAATATGGAACAGGCTGTAATTCTATCTGGCTTGCTCATATTGCAAACATATGAGCCAGTACTCTGCCAGTGTAGCCATATGCTGTTTTTGTAGCTCTACCAATCTGTGTATAGACTTAGTCGGTTATCTCTGTCTCTCTCTATTTTACGTAACTCTAACCATTTATTGGCTCCGACTGTAACATGATTTGATCTACTTCAGCCGCGTTCATTTGAAGTACAAGAGGAAATTCAACACAGCAGCAGAACTAGTGGTGGTGGGGTAACTGCAAAGCATCAACACAGGAGGATAAATGAAACTTAACTTGTTGAATCTTAGTTGATTTTGTTATAAAACATATATAAAACATTTGCACAGATTTACTTTGAAAAGTAAAAACATGTGGTCCAGGAATTGATCCTTGGGGAACTCCTCATAGAATTTTGCTACTTAAGATTAAGATTTGTTGCTAAAACGATTAATAATGAAAGCTTACTTCAGAATGAGCCCAGTGAAGAACAGAACACACAGCAGAATGAAAAAGCAGCAGCACTGAGTGAAATCTGGTCACGTATCAACCTGTGAAATCGTATTCTGAGTCGTCCTCCTGTTTGCAGCAGTGGGGTCGGACTCGGGGGCCCTCGGAGGCCCCGGGATCTTTAACCTGATTATGGGGGCCGACGGCTGCAGACAAACAGATTCATCAGAGAGGAGGAGCGCTGATAAAGCAGCCTGACGCTGCAGCTTCAATGCAGAGATTAACATGAGAAAGAAAGCAGGCGCAGCTTTCAGTGTGCAAACACACAAACCCTGAAGAGGATTCACACACATTCAGGGTCGACTGGTGGAGACGACACAAAGACACAAAGACCAGCATCTATCAGGAAAAAACACAATACAATATCCTTCAAACTGACTCTTAAACGGAATAATCAAAGCTGTGACGTCTCTAATGAACCCGATCCAACAACATGATGGTTTTTTTATTCCAGCAGATCAGTTTACATGTTTACACCTTTTAAATACATATCAGACTACATTATAGATGTACATGGTTTAAAGGTGTCACATAACTGAGGAAAGATCGACAGAACAAAGTACAAAGAGGGAAAGAAAAAATTGAGGAAGAAAGAATTTGAATGAAGGAAAAAAAGAGAAAGACAGGAAGGAAAGGTGAACAAGGAAAGACGTTAGGAAAAGAAAAAGAAGGAAAGGAAGGAAAGAGATAAAGAAACAAGGAAATGAACAAACAAAACAGATCGGAAAATGAAGGAAGGAAGGAAAGAAATAAAGAGATAGAAACAAGGAAACAAAACAGACGGGAAAAGGTGGAAACTGTGGAAAGACATAATTCAAATAAAGGACGGATGAAAGAGAGACAGAAGGATGGGATTAAAGTAAGAGAAAGGAAGTAAGAAGGGAAGAAAAATTGAGAATTTATTTAATCTGTTTATGTGTTTTGATTTTGCAAATACCTGCAAGTCCATTTATGAGTGAAACATTTCTTTTCTAATTTTCAGTTTTGTTTGAAAACATAAAAATGTTGCATTTACTGTCATTAAAAACTGTTTTCTTATTATTTTTCTTATTTCAGAGGCTGAAAAGGTGAATTTTTACTCATTGTTCCTTGAAAAAAGTGACTTAAATGATGAATCATGTATCAAACAACTGTTTATGGAGAGAGATCCACCTCATGAGGTGAATCCAGCTTTAATACAGACATGTGAGTTTAATTACTTCCTCACTTCATTCCTTCCACTGTGTTGAAACAAGTAAGTATTTTTCTGGTCCTGATTTCACTCAGTGAAATTAGACCTGCAGTTTATAAACTCTCACTGCTTTTATTGTGACAAAGACATCGACACCTTGAGCAGCTCCATCATCTCCCAGTTTGAACCAGTATTACTGGAGGTGACGTCCAGTCCTGGAGCACGATGATGTCATCGTCTGATCCTGCCTGCTGATAGGCCGATGACTCACCCGGCGGGCGACAGTCGGCTGCAGAGGTTTAATCTCATCGCTCCTCTGCTGCTGATTCCTATCTGACTCCTTCTTCCTCTTCATCTTTTTTCCTGCACTTTAATGAGGTCGAGTAAACAGCAGCTCCTTCTTCTTCTTCTCCTCCTGCTGGGATTCAAATGACACATTAAATTTGAAAAGAAAAAGATGAATATTTAGACTCTCCTCCTCAGTGTTTTCTGGCAGGATGTAAACTCCTGAGTATTCTCTCCCACACAATTACACTTCAGTATCTGCTCAGTGATTCTCTTTGTTCTGTCTGCGTTTTAATGGCTCGGCACGATGTGTTGCTGCTCGTAATGATGTTTTTTTTTTTAGTGGGGGGTGGTTGAAGTGTTTGGAAATGGAAATAAGACTGACGAGGAGAAATGTCAGAGGATGTGAAATCCCTGCAGCTTCTGATAATGTGAATAAAATCAACATATGAGATACAGGCGGTGCACATCTGCACGGTGCGCTTATTAAAGACGGAGAATTAGGGATGAGCACGCTGCAGAAAATGTCAAGCTGCTGCTTTTAGGAAGTCTGATTTCTGCATCTTGAAGCAACAAATATTCTAATTCACATTCCTACTGCATCATTTTGGTGTGACAACAAGGAGAGAGTCAGAATTTTACCAGAAAATTTTAACATTGCTGTGGTATTAAAACTCCTTCCTGAAGTTGTTTGGTCGTCTTTCCTCTGAATATACGCTCATATATTTAATACGGACCCCTGCTGTCCGAGAATTCTGTAGTACAGAATGGTCTGACCGCACCTCACTATCATTCTGCTATTGGGGGAAAAACACCCTGCTTCTTTGAATTTCTTAATATGGATCACAGTTGAAAAAGAAAAATAGAGAAAGAAAGAAGGAGGGAAGGAAGGAAGGAAAAAAGAGAGAAAAGTAAGAAAGAAGGGAAAGAAGGTAAAAAGGAATGAAAGAGAGGAATGAGGAAAGGAGGTAAGGAGAGTAAGGAAATAAAGCCAGAGAAAGTGGAAAGGAAGGACAGAAACAGACAGAAGATAGGGAAGAAACAAAGGCAGGAAAGTAAAAGAAAAAAGGAAGGAGTGAGGGAAAGAAGTGTGAAAGGAAATAATAAAGAATGTAATGGTCAAATCAAGATGATGAAGATTCTTGCTTCCATTACAGCTGATTTTTCCTCATTTTAGACTACTAAGTAGTGTAAAATTTCATTCATGAAGTCTTACTCAGTCAGACCATTCTGTAGTGAAGAATAGTCAGTTTGGTTACTTCCCCTGATCCAAACTGTCCGAAGTCGCTTTATGTTGATGCCCCTTGGAACAGAAACTCTAGAGCTTTGAGTCCAGAAACATCTCACCAGTTGTTGTCTATTAGCTATTCAGGTGTTTTAAATGTTATGAATCTTGTTCGATGTGTTAACTCAGACTAAACACTTTAATTCTTGCAGACAGAACCTGAGACTCCTCTGCTCATACTGACCACCAAGCTCGCTTTGTCCGCTGACAGTTAAATAAAGGTCATTCAAACAAGAGGTTCCTCAGTGTCCATAGAAAGACAGAGAGGCAGTGTTACTTTGTGCATCTCTAAAGTTGAAACTGCTCTGCTGGTTTTAATGCTTCATTTCAGGTCCTTATGAACATGCTTCACTTTATGCTGGATACTGAGAGGAAACCTTTCTTATTGACCCGAGCATTTTTATTGCCTTATGTTTACATTTATTGGTAATAAGTGACTAAAAACTTTGCTCTTTGGTTTTCTATGCTGTACTGAAAATCTCACCTCTGTATACTGTTGCAAACCTTTTACTTATGGACCACAAGTGAGAATCAGAGAATTTTACAATTGTAATTTTAGTAGGTTCACTGTTGGACAAAAGTAATTTTTTTGGTTGGTGCTATATTTTCACAGAAGTTAATACATTTAATAATCTGTGTCTGTACATGTAAAGACACAAGGGTTTTCTTGTAGTGGAGTCACTAATGATGGTTCTGTGGTGTTGGCATGGGAAATGATTAAGTATTAAGATTGTAGTTTGTAAAATCATGCAGGCGAAATAATGGAGTTTTCAGGGACTATTTTTAGTGGCGGATTAATCCACATTCAGTGCTTGTGCGCATGTTTGTGCTGAAGGAACATGTGAGTCAGTCCAACAGAGCAGCTCACGAAGGTTTAAAAAAACTGTTTTTAGAGCGACAGTAGAGCTCTGCTGCTCAGACTTATGGCATAAGGAACTAGTTAATAGAAGCCGTCAGTGTTGGTTTGAGTCAGCAAAAAACTATAAAATATCACATGAATTGGAACATCTGTGCCAATATTTTTGCAAGAATAAGACAGACTATACTTAAATAAAATAAATATATAACAGAATTCATTAAATCTGTGAGATAAATCAGTTTGAAACAAGAGCAAATGTTCATCTGAAGAACTCTTCCTGTCTGACATTTCTTACAGTGTTTGCAGCTCCAATAAAAGACAAATAAAGTCAAGTATGAATATTATTGACCCACAGGATGAGCCTAACTGAACCACTGGGCTGTGCATTAATAAGATTTACATTTGATTCACATTAAAAAGGACTCACTACCTGTTTGAAGTTATAATCCTTTTGTGGGAAATATCAAATCTTCTGTTTATGAACTGATTTATGACGGAGGGCAGCGGCTGCCTTTTGTACAGAGATGATGAGGAAATCTGAAAAAGCAGCTGACTGAATAAAAACTGAAACAAATACACAGATACTGTTCCACAGATCTGCACATGCAATCACAAATAACATCTTTTTATGGACAAAAACAGTTCAGAACCTGGCAGAGGATCATCAGTTTCAAAGTTTTAGTCTTTATTACAGTTATTCAGTGATACTGTCTGCAAACAAGAGCGGTGAAAGGATCATTCTGGTGTATTTCACACTGTTTCTCCCATCTAAATGAGAACCCACGTCTCTGCTGTCATCAGTCCAGGACTCTGTACGCCTTCCATCAACCCCAACATCCTCCACCTGCAGACTCTGCTGTAGCTCATAAATGTGGAGATTTATTCATCCAGAGAAAACGTTGCCTCTGAACAGCCAGAGAATAACCTGCTGTGCCAGAAACATAATTCCTAGAAAACAGTTTCTTAAATCTACAAGTGTGTCAACAAGAGCTGACTGCTTATATTAATGTACTATTGTGTCACAGTCACGCTGGTGATGCACTAGACTCCTCCACTTCCCCACAGAGCTCCACCACCCACAGCAGTCATCACTCAGCACATCCTCCTCCTCAGCATCCTCAAATGTTCTGTTTTCCCTCAACTACATCCAATAAAGGAAAATACCAGCCCACACCCACTGAGAATAGTGTCCTCCACCGGCTCCAGCAAATTGATAGAGCTAAAAAAAAGAAAAAAGAAAAAAAGAGAGAGAGTGAGGGAGGAACATTTGCCATGATGGTGGCCCAACCATGGAGCCATGGAGGCCCAATTCAGTATTTGAAACGGGCATCAGTCAGTAATTAGACAGTTGCAATATGCAGTCAAATAAAACTTTATTTGTTGTTGTGCAAATGTGTTTAATTGTTATTTTTATTTTTATCATCATATATCATCTACATATTTGCTAAACTGTTTAGTATTTCAAAAATTACAAGGAAGTTACTGTGGACTTATTAGAAATGTTAGTATGATGATATCTTTCATTAATTACAGTAACAGTTGGTAAGAGTAAGTAAAATCAACCTGCCATATTAAGATAAAGGAACATGTTGCGTTTGGTGAAAATGTTTTTTAACACTATGGTTTAAATCTTTACTTAGTGTCTGAAGACTGTTGCCAATCTGGTTAAAATAAAATAAAAACTTCAACAAAAGTACTAATAGCATCCTGTAAAATGACTATACAAGTAAAAAAACAAAAACCAAGTGAAAAGTACGTAAAATATCTCCAAGCATCAGGATTAGCAGAACTCCAAACAGAGAAACACCCTGTGACTCCTTGCAGTTACTGTACGTCACATTATTATTATTAATACAATATTTATGTCTGTTATAAAAAGAAACAGTTCCACTTGTGCCTCCATCAGTCGCAGGCTGAGTCCTCCCTGCAGGTATAAACCATCCCAACGTTCTCCTCCCCCCCATAAAGAAAATAAATATTGGTTTTATTATGGCTGTAATGATTATTTATGAAGTGTGCAGGGAGGCGGGCAGAGGACGGATGGAGACAGCGGCGTTATCTAGCTGATGATAATCTTCTTATATGAGTTTCCAGCGGGGCGATGCATCACCTGGATTTACTGTGCAGCCTGTGTTCACGGCGCCTGATTAATGCAGGGAGAATGAAGCTGTTGCAACACTTTAACTACCTGCTGCGCTCATCTTCATCATCTGCCCCAACATGATGCAATGCTGGAGACACTGAGCTGGAAGTGGCTTCACGTCCACAGTGTGCTTTTACTTCTTTGCATTATTTCAGCTGCATCACCTGCATCATGAGGAAATCAGTCCTGCATGATGTCAGTGGTACAATTAGTGAAGTCATTTCAAAGGGCTGTGTTGAGCCTCCTTATTTCTTTTAAAAACGTTAACCTTACTATAGTTCAACTTTTTATAGATGTTGACTGCTGCCTGCAGTTTTTTTCAGCTGGTTTGCTGTTGGGTTTTTAGCTAATAAATGCGTTTCATCCTAGAAGTACGCCAGACAACATTACTGACAGACGCTGGATGTACACAGCTTCTTATTACCAACAGCTCATCCTGATCAATGTACTTAACAAGAGGAAACTTTTATCAGGAGCAGCAGTGTTTGAATCCAGATATGCCACCCAAAAACACTAATCCATTTCATTTGTCCGTTCATCAGTCTTTAACATTATCATTTGGTTTAGTAGTTGTTGATGAAACCGAATGCCCCACGCCTGACCATCTTCCATTTGACTGATTTTTGTTAAAGTGGTGAATATTGATTTAGTTGACCATGTGTAAAATCTAGGGTCATAGGTCACATTAGTTTTTGAGTTAAAAGTTCTTAAAGTAGATCACATCGGTTCGAATCCTCTGACCGTACTAAAAAAAAAAGTTCTTAAAGTGCGTGGGGTCACGTGCTTTTTTGCGTTGTTTTCTTCGCGCCAATTGAGAAATTATGTAGCTAGAGTCCTGAAATTTTGGAGGCTCATTGATATGCACCTGTGGTCTTCAATGGTAAAACCCTGCTGTGATAGAACAATACAAACAAGTTCTATGATGGTACAGATTTGGTCAAAACAATTTCCATATTTCTCATAAAATTATTTAAAACATAACGAGTTGGAAAACCATGATTTAAATTTTTTTTTAGCCCAGTAACAATATTATAGAAATCTTGGAGTGGTTTCATCTATCATACCTGCTCAATATCTGTTCTAACATGGGCCATAAATGTAAAAAACGTAATTTCAATAAATTTTTCCCCCTCATACAGTATGTCTCTGACTGGCACCGTACTCTACATTTTCAAAGCTCCATTTGGCGCCAATTACAGGGTTATGGTTGGTGGAATATCGACGTAAACAGAGACATTGAAATTTTTAGACCAAATTTGCACCATCATATAACTGGTTTGTATAATTCTATCAAAGCTGGGTTGTAGCATTGAAGACTATATGCACATATCAATGAGCCTGCCAAATTTCAGAACTTTACCTGAATTATTTCTCAAGTTATGGCACTTTAAGCATTGCTCCACAGATTGGCGCGAAAGAAACAATCCAAAAATCGACATGACTCCATTCTTCTTTAAGAATTTTGAACTCATAAAGTTACAAAACCTTACAACACATTTTACTTACTAACATATGTGCAGGGGAAAAAAATCAGACAAATATGAGATGGTCAGGCGTGAGCTTTTTAAAAAAAAAAAAAAAAAAAAAAAATGGTGAATTGAGGTGAAATGACCCAAAACTGCAACTCCTGTGCTAAACTTCTGGTGATTTGGCTTTGGGGAGATTTCAGATGAGAATCTTTAAGCAGCACTTGGACCTGATTTGGGTCTTTGTTGGCTCTGATTGTTTGCATCAGCCTGAATCTCTCGGGAATGTACATTAAAGAGGAGGCAGAGCTCCTGATGAGGCATGACCGACACCCGGGCTGATTTATTTTAAATGGAAATCAGAGGGAAGCTCAACCAGCCGACTGCGCCCCTGTTAGAGCAGGTCACCGCCTCGGAAAATGAGCGCTGATGGGCGAGAGTCGGTCAGTCTGCATGTGGAGAGAGTTCGTTCAGACACCAGGAGGTGATGTCACTACAGCAAGTCAATGACACCGAGGTACAGTGGAGCAACACACTCAGCACTATCTGCTGTATTGGATTGTATCAGACTGTTCAGGTGTCCACGCTCGGCTGCAGATTGATTTCATTTCTTCCAGACAAACATTAGTTTCACTTCATTTCGATGAAAAACAACCGCAGAGACCTGAAACCTACTGCAGAGACATAATCCATCACCGTCACACTAAAGAAAGGTCAGTTACAGTTTCTGTTGAGCAGCATGGAACCTGGGAAATCACCAGATCAGGAAATAATTCCTTCCTTATTCAACTGAGACTCTGAAATTGGAAAATGAAACATTTGTTATTCAGCCAGCTCATGTTCATGACATTAAACCAGGTGCTGCCATCTCTCCCTGTCCTCTCTATGGTGAAATCTCTGCAAGCATGTCAGGACTTTGAAATAAATCTTTACTTAAATCACAAAATGACACAAATCAAACAGTTTTCAATATCAAAACCAAGAATGTTTTTTATTATTTTCTATTTCTGACTCGAGAATAAAACCAAAAGAATTTCTTTCTTTTTTCTTTTTCTTTCTTTTTCTTTTATTTTTTTTCCCTATTATGAGCCAGGGAGGGCAGTGCTGCACCGCAGTGATCTGAGGGGGAAACAAAGGCTAGACAGGACGAGACAAGACGAACAGGGGAGGGAATAGGCAGGCAGTGCTATTAGAATTGAAGTGTGTGTGCGTGGTGAATTGAAGAGTGCTGTGTTATTTCCAACCACCAACTCCACATAAAAAATAAAATAAAAATTAAGACAGAAATAGAAAATCAGACCCAAAAAAGAAACGGTATTGAATGCCATATTCGTGGATGTCCTGAAGGTATAGAGTAGGCCGCCCGAGGATACAGGTGAAAAGAGGGCATGAGTTTAGTGTAGAGTCTCTGGAGAGAGGAGCTGGTAAGCCCTGATCAGCATGCAAGTGTGATGGACCCCGAAGCCCAGAGCAGCCAGCACGGCACAGCAGGGCCAGGCCGGCCGAGCGCGCACCCCC
>OMNN01102924.1:15688-29852 GCA_900302755.1 Chromis chromis
TGCTTTGCACCACTTGTACAGCCATTGCAATTACAGGAGAAAGGATATAGATGATACTCTTGAGGCAGCAATATAGTGTGGTGTTGAAAATGAGAAATTAGAAGAATTAAAAATTTGTCACACCATGTTGACTGTTACATATTGTAACCCCAGTTACGAGCTCAACCCCAATGATCAAAGGTGTTCTAACTGGGCTCACTTGTTAGTAAGCTCATGTGGCAGCTCTGCTCTTAAGTCTACATTTCTCCTGCTGAGCTCATCATGTATTTAAATCAGTCAGGAAGGTGTCCATGAATATTAAGACAATGAGCTTCCACCTCAAAGGAGTTCTCTCCACCAAGACTTTGAATGACTCCTACATCAGACCACATCCCTCTTGGCAAGCACTGGAATCATAACTGGGGACGCACAATATATTGGTGGCCGATATATTTATTTTTAAAAAGCTGTTATTGTTCCGGTAATGGAATTTCAGCCAATAATTACGTCCGATAATTCAGAGCATGCTGCAGACTGGGAAGGTCACTCAAAATCCATTTGGTCATTTTTGCTTCTCTCATCTTGCTGCCTGTATACAGGAGGGCTGGGCTCCCACACACACACACACACACACACACACACACACACACACAGAAGAGGACACACAGCCGAGAGCTAACTGGACTTCAGGTTATATCTTACTCGAGTTGACAGCGACAGTGCTCATTATCCCTGTAAGTGCAACAGTAATCCATCAGTAACAGAGACAGCATGAGCAATTTAACTAACCTGTTCAACAAGCAGAAGAGAAACTTGCAAATGCACAACATCTTTGCTAATAGAAAACTCTCATAAATGAGCTACAAGCGAATCCTAATCATATGTAATGGTAGAGTCTTATCAGCTATGTATCTTAAACTTCTAAATTCTAGTAGACTTTGAGGCTGAGGGGACCAATTTCTCTCTACCAGCAGTGAATGTAAAGCAGTGTAACTCAAGGAGAACAATAGAGGAGAGGATGAATGATGGCACAGGGCTGTTAGCTAAGTTATTGTAAAACAGTCAACTATATATATGCTTGTCAATAACATGATAATTGCTGGTATTAATTAGTCTGCATTAAAAATAATCAACAGAAGTCACAAATCCTACTTTAGAGACTAGACTGTTAATATGAAATATGGCCCATCATTTGCACCAGGCCACAAGAGTGACAGAGCAAAAATCCATACAAGATGTAAGGTACCAACGAATACCTCAACAGAGACCTGTTTTATTTCCATTTCCGAGTATGTCAAAGCAGATTTTTCAAAATTCATAAAGTACAAAAGGGCGCTGGAGCACACTGCTTAATTCATAGCCTCTAAAAGTTGAGTAAGAACAGCAAGTACTTTTCAAACCACATCCTGGGAAAGAATACTTGCAGTTTCACAGACAAGTGACTCAGCAGGCCCAGGAAAGGAAACTTCATTAGTTACCCTACAGTATATATATCGCATATTAAAGAAAACATCATCACTGCCATCAGTGCTTAATATCCTGTGTATTGGAGCAGTTGTTTGTTCCTAAGAGAAGTTCAGAATGTTCTATAGTTAAAACATGCAAATGAGACGATGCAGGCCTGTTGCATGCTGTGGTGCCAGTTGGTTATTACTGTATACAAGGTGATTACCATACATCTTTTCAGCAGCTGTGTAGCAAATAAAAAATCGAGGACAGACGTGCATTCGCATTTACAGACAGTTGCACATGCCCACTTGTGCCCACATACATCACAACAGCTCAGCACAGGTTCTTAGATATTCACCACCATCTGGTGTGCAATCTATGCTTCACAATGACTATATTGATGATACCTAACAGCTACAACTGCCCTGCAAAAAAATGTAATTTCTGCAGCAAGCATTTGCTCATATGTCTTTTCACCAGGCTGAAATGAATGTCACTGGATGCAAAGAGTGTCACAAACGCTGTCAGAGCAAGTGACAGTTCCATCAACACCTGTCACACGTGGGCTTAGATTTCCATCGTCGCTTTAAAGAATACCCTCGTTTTCAGATGTTGCTTTGATCAAAGTAAAATATTCACCTCTGAAAGGTTACTTTTCTCTTTACACTTGAAGGCAAAGTGAAAGATAAGAGTTTGTTGACCGTCAGAATTGCTTCTGAACAGTAATTGAAGATTTTGTTTTTATGTTCTGTCTTTAAATTGCAACTTTCTCACTTTGATGCCTCCACTTGGAATGGATGGTTCTTTGCACTCTTGGGTATAGGTCAACAGAACTATGGTTGATTCTTCATTCCCCATTTCATATATTGTCTCTATCACAAAAAGCAATACATGTTTGACAATGTGATAATTACATTGATTTGAAAAGAGAAGAATCATGCTTATGTCCACTCAGACTGTACGGTCTGTATTAACTTAGGAATATAAAAATTATTGTCAGCACCTTGTCAAGGTCCTACGGAGCCCCTGAAGGGACACTGAAGGATTTTTTTTTTTTTTTTTATGTAGTTTCTCGTGCGCACGCAAAACTTTCTCGTGCACACGCAAAACCGGCTGCACATAGACACCAATGTTATTTCTGCAGCTTGAAAGACAGCTACTTTTGATCAAACTGGGCTTGTAGCACATTGTCTACCTTAAAACGATGGGAAAGAGGCATCGTTTATGTTTTGACAATGTATCGCTAATGAGTTATTGATGCCGGAAACTATCTTGTGAGCACGAGAAACTACTTTTTTTTTTTAATTCTGCCAATGTCCCTTTAGGGTCTCCGATAGGTCCGGACTTGTCCAAGGTGCAAACAATAATGAGTCTGCACCTTGTCAAGGTCCAGACTTGTCCAAGGTGCAGACAATAACAAGTCTTTCTGCTCTTAATAACCAGAGAACTTGAGAAAAGAAAACTGAATTCCACTCACTTCAGTGTTACCTACCACGGCAATGGTACTCAACAGCAAGAGATGGATGACATTGACATAAACATTTCAGAGAAGAAAGTTTTTATTTTACCTATTAACAAAAAATAGATATCAATGAATAGAGCTAGTGCTAGATTATTCATGATTTCACTGACAGTCACTTTGCCCTTTATTAGTGGACACTGCTACACATACCCACCATCCTGTTAAAAATAAATAAGAATAAAAAATGGATGATAGTGTAAATGATATCTGTGCTGTACAGCCTGAGGAAATGTCACAACAATTATGGATATTAAGAGTGAGCGGCGATCAGGCTTGGGCTGAATGTCAGATAACTCCCGTGTTAGATGCAGAGCTTCATCTATTACATAAAAAGAAACTGGTTTTGTTTATAAATTGAGGGAGAGGAAAATAGTTTTGTAATCACAATGGCACTTCTATTAAATTGGTGTAAAGGAGAGTCTAGATTCTTGCTAGAGCGACTCTTAACGGTGTAACTGAGAGAAGTGAATTCAGCCCTACACAGACAGCAAGATCGTTTCAATGCAGTTTTCCATTTAAAATATTCGTTCTCATGAGTATCTGGGGGTAAGGACTAAGTCTGAGCATAGGAAGATGATCTACCTTGTGTCTTTTAGTACATTTGCCTGCCTATTGTGTTAAGAGTCACACTATCCGCAGTTATAGAAAGACCTCGATCATCCTTTTAATGCTTGTTTTTATACCCGTGGAATCTAAGCAGTACTGCACCTCTATGGAAAAAGCATAACTATGGAGAATAACAGCATAAACTGGAATCAACCACAGGTGTTCCCAATACTGGTAAAAACTGGGGATTCCGCATACAATAGATATTTTACTACTTAGGCCTGCAGTTCATCCCAGTTAAGCCAAAAGGTCTTTTTGTCACACAGCTGAAAGCATCACTGAAGGCTTTTTGGTTGCATCAAGAAGCCAATATTCTATAATTAACAATAAGAAAATCTTATTATTGCAAAGTTTTAACAAATTTTAAAGGAATAAAGTGATTTTCATTTGAACTTAGATTTAGTTTGTTTCCTGTCAGAACGGCACGTCAGAGATGAATAGTTCAGGGCTCTTGGACAGTTAAAAAATCAGGAAATTCAGTTTTTACAGTTTCTAGCTCATACATGGTGTAATTTTTAAGGGTCTAAATCAAAGTTTTCATCGCGATAAAATAACATATCGATTCCTTGAACAGTTTCATACAGTTTCGATTTGATTTACTGGCCTGCGATCGAAATGAGACATGCTCATTAACACAATCAAGTTATCAGCTCACAAAAAGCAAAAGTTTGGTTTCACTAATGGCCCTCTGGCTTCACTCTGGAAAAAGAGGGAAATGAAAACATGAAAATGAAAAGAAAAGAAAAAACACTTAAAGTCCTTTGTATCATGATGCCAGTTCATTGGCTTGCCTTTTATCATCGCTTACTATTTGAGCTCTGGGATACGTTTTCTAGTCTACATCAAAAAACAAAATTCACTTAGAAGAAAGCAAATGTTAGCAAAAATAAGTGAAGTAAATGTTCGTCTTACATCTTCTTTGTCCACATTGTACATGTTAAGACAGACCACTGGCTTGTATTACAGTGCATACAACATTTGTTTAGTTCATTGTCCTAGCTTTTCGTCGAAATGAAACACAGCAGATGTATTGCAAAGAGGAGAGCAATTATCTTCACTCACAAACATGAATTTGCGTCCCTAATTGTGTATTATTATTATTGTGTACTGATATATATTTCTTGTTAGGGCCCGAGCACAGAAAGCTGTGCGAGTAATTATTATTATTATATTTTCTCCCGTCAAATGACTTGCATTTTTAAGGGGCTAAAGATGCTCGAAAATGCATGTAAATTTGTGTGTGGCAAAATGCCTCCATAGCACCCCCTGCAACATTTGGAAAAGTTAGCCCCCGCAGGACGTCTCACCTACATCTACGAAATTTGGTGGGCATATGTGGCACATCAGGGCCCATAAAAAAGCCTCTTGGAGCCATACCCTAAACCCAACAGGAAGTCCACTATTTTGAATTAATTGTTAGATTTGGGGTTATATTTGGTCATTTTCTGGGGTGAACGTCGGATCAGGGGTAAGTCCAAGAAACCTCAAATTTGGCCAGTATCAACCCATTCAATGCTGCTTGCAGCATTAATTTATCTTTGTTTTTACTGACGTCCATACCTTTTCACACCGTCCCCTTTGCTGCTGTAATGCTGCAAATTTCCCCACTGTGGGATTAATAAAGGATTATCTTATCTTACATTAAAATGACTGCTGTCCTTGTTAGGAAAAAAACTCCCTTGTTGATTTCTGTCTCCTTAATATTAAGCTACGTACACTAAAATGCCCAAATCAGAGAATGACAAAACTATCTTGACTTGAATCTTGACTTTTGTAGCTTTTGATTGTATTAATCAATTGGTATATTCAGATTGCCTGAATATACCAATTGATATGATAGTGATAAAAGCAAAAATACAACAGCTCCTTAAGTTTGTTTTATTAACTAATATTTTCAAGTTTAAGAATAAACATTCCATCACAGGATCAGAGGTACATCATGGCTAAATAAAGGCTTCACTCAAATGTCTGGAGGAACATTGATAATGGGATCTTTTTCTGTTAAAACCAGCAAGAACGACCAGTAAAACTTACTGACCGGAGTAACGCAGTTGATAATTTTCATCAAATATATTTTTGAAGACCATTTTCACATCGAAAACCCAGGCTAAAAAATACCTTGGGGCTTTTGGCAATGCATTCACATCATGTTCTTTTCCTTGGTTTTAAAATTTTAACTGAGTTATGGGTTTTATGTGATCTCTTCCAGGATATCTGAGCACTGTCAGATCAGTGAGATGCGTAAACCTTTCACTATGGACTATCTTGAAACCAAAAAACAATCTTCTACAAATTAGATCAGGACTCTACAGTTAAGCTAGTTCTAAATAATCCTATTTTAAAGTACAATGCAGATAGTTGATTTTTGAAATATGATAAATTGTTCCAGATTAAGCCCTACTTTAATTACAGGTTTAATGTGCAGAAAAAAGCCACAAATCTGGAGGCCCCTAAGGATAAAGGGTACATACAATAGGGCTGAGCAGTATGATTGATAATATATAATATATATAGTGGGAATGGTCATTTGTTGTTCGCCACTGAAAAGTAAATTTAAAAAGTTTCCTTACATCAGGAGGATGTTCTTTGTTGGCTGTGACATCTCTGTATCACCACAATGCTTCATTTATAATAGTATCTTGTGACACATTTTAGTTTTACTAAATATTGCAGCTCCTGTGATTTGGATATTGCACTTAGCCATTTTGCGATTTCAATAATATTTAAATAAAGTGTTGAGACCTACATATAGTGTTAAAAAAATATTACCAAAGTGCCATCATGACACATTTTGACAAATGACATAATCCCACTTTTCACAATTAGGTGCATCATGTAAAGTAAAACAGCCTGCTGAGTTTCTTACAGTACAACCTTCACTTGTTTTTTTTTAAATATATACTTAGATACTCACACACACATACATGCAAACAGCATATTCATGCTGGGTGTGCATGTGTAGCCTACTGTTTTTAACAGATACTCTATGATGCAGAGATCAGTAACAGCATCTCTAATGACATCTGTAAAGAAGAGTATTGATATTCACGTTTGCCTGATCTCAGGGACACACCATGACGTGCTACTTGCTATTGATTGTGTGATGAAAGCACAGCGCTGCCTTAGCAGTGCAACCCCCCCATAAATAAATAAAACGCACAAGAAAAAAAGCACTTGTTTTTTTTTTTATCATTGCTGTAATGTATTCACTCACATTCACATGCTCAAGTGCCATGTCTTTCCTGCTCTGCTTGACTAACAATTTTCTGAGGAGTGCTTGCTTTTATTACCATATTAGTCTACATTATGATGAAAGAGTGCATGCGCATATGGCAGAATGTGTAAGCCTTCCTCGCTACAGACCGCCTGCTGCAATCTCATCGTAATACAGGAAATGCATGCTGCCTCACACCTCTAATAAAGCTCCCTCACACACAGATACACACACACACAAGCACACACGCACAGGCATCTGCCCAAGCACCTGTAGAGGTTTTAAAGCTTTGCCAGCTGCCCAGCCAGCCCAAGCTCACAGATCCAGTGCTTGCTGTGATATGCAATGCATTCTCACAGAGACATGTTTAAAGCCGGTCTAATTCATGTGTGCATCCACAACACCAGTTTCATAAGAACAGTTACATACTTGTGTTGTGGAAAATCCTGTTAATTAGACAGCTCTCCTTTGAGGTAGAAGCCAAGTAATTAGTTTTACTTTAAAAACCAGGGATTGAATCTTGCTTCCCCTATAGAAGCTAAGAGTAAACACTTCATCTAAGAGGCTTTGGTGAGCAAAAAAAAAAAAAGAAAAAGAGGAGAGTTATTCCCATAACTCTTCTTTGAAAGGGAGTCTATCCCTTTGCTTTCACTTGTGCGCTTGCACCCCCTTGCTCTTGCTCTGTTATCACAAAGACACACACAGACAGTCGGGGACCCTGTTCGTATTCTCTATCTGTGCTGCCACTTCTTCCCCCACCCTGCACCTCAGTATCTGTACTTCTTTATTATTCCTTGTTCTGTCCTCCTCTCATTTCTGTCCTGAAACTTTTACTCATCCGTCTGAGCCCCTCCTCCTATTCTTCCACCTGTCACCTCTCTGTGTGCCTCTTCTTTTCTCTGCCTGTGTTTGGTGCTCTGTCCAGCCTATGTTTCACTTTCTTTTTAGATCTCTAGCAATGCCATTCTCCCTGGGTTCTTTTTCATGCCATCCCCCTCCACTCCACTTTCCCCTTGGAAAAATCAGCAACCAAAAGCCAGCATATAAAACTACTATCAGATATGCTTTTTAATATTATGAGTTGGAAATTTACATTGAATTCTGTGAAATTACTGGGAAATACGGTACATTAAAGATAGCTCACCTTCTGCTGTAAGGCTGACAAACATTGATTGGGATTTCATTTTTATTTTCGCATAGAATTCATATTTGCCTCAAAGCCACTGATGAATTCAATTCAAACGCTTCTCTGATATTAAATGTAGCTCATGGCAAAAAAAAAATCCAATTCCATATGTTTTTTTAATTAGTTTTTGACAGATGAGAAATAAAAAAAACTTTTTCTGAAAGGCAAAATAATAAGCTACAATGTCATATAAAGGAAGGAAAGTTTTTTTTCAAGCTTAGTGAAAAAAAAATGCAATTTTTCACACCTACACAACTCCATGTGTGATATGATAACAACCACCCAGAACAGCTATTGGGAGGCCTTTGTGGTGAGATTTTCAGTCAGTTCACCAAAAAGCCAAAGAAAAAAGAAGCAATGTACTTCATTTACTTTTGTATTTTAGACATGTAACTCGTGTACATATGTAGATATATGAATAAATGTATAAGAGGTGTATCTATTCTAACTCCAAAATGAAAATATTGTTACACTGGAATAATAGACATACATTAACATTTACTTTACTCATGATTAAAAGTATAAAAATATACTTTACAGGTAACTAACTGTACTGTCAACACTCAACCACAGTAGCAACATAAGTTAAGTTTAGCTTCAGAGTAAACTCATTCGCAGCCCCAAATACTGGTGTTCCTGATTGACAGCTACGGAGTTAATTCAGCTGAAATAACTGATATAATATGCTTTAAAGTTGACTGAAAGATTGCAATTACTATCTGTTTTCTGACTGCGTTATTTAGCCTATCATCCCACAGTGCTCTCAGGGAACAGTTTACCATTACTATGCCTGAAAATGGTGATGATACCATCAGCGTACCTCCCAATTTAAACTGACAAGTAGATCATTGCCCTGCAATGGGAAACACCACTCTTTGACTTTGTGAATAGCATAAACACTGGGCAATCTCTATCTTGTTATGCATCATTCTCAGAGTAAACGTTTTTGATTTGGCCGATTCTGAACACTACTAACATTGGCATGCTGAGAATATATGCCAGATACAGGCAAAGATTTCCACTGCAATGGCAGTTGTATTGTCCACAAAGAATCTGTCATCCTATATGACAATATAGTTGCATGCGGATGTGCTCGCATCAGTAACATTAGCATCTCTTGAGTGGTTACAAATCTAACAAACAAGATGGAAGGTGGTGCCAGCATGGTTTAAGAATGGCATCTAGACAAAGAGAAAGCAATCTGCATGACAACATAAAGCAGCGCTCACACAGTGAAAGCAGTCACTCTGAACAAGTGGACAAAATTCAGTACTTTGGCCATTGCCTAAACATTGCTGTTGATAAACTCAATCTCTATCTCTTTCTGTCTTGGTGTCTTATCAGTCATATAAGTTCACAAAACTGCTCAAATGATACTGAAACAATGCCTATTATTGAACACCTTTGAAAAAATGTAAAAGCATTAAGTGTACATATTTATAATATCACCTCTCCAAACAACTCTTGTTTTGTTTGATGAAACTGCTGTCGGCTATGTGGATTCTTGTTTTCCCAATCAAAGGCTGTGTTTTTGAGGAATGGATGATGCGTTATTGAGTCAACTGACAAACATGACAGAAGAAACGGATGCCGTGTCCGGATGCATTCAGAGATAAAATAATGTGTTAAAATAGTTATCTGAAGAATGTTGCCATGTTCAACTCAACTATGTAATATTACATGACATCAGTGTCTAGTTTATGAATACAAATAGTAGTGGAGTTTTCATTTTTCATGGAAATGTATCATTTATGATTTTTTGTATACTTAATTTGTATCTTTCACCATTTGACGCTGGTTTAATTTAATTGAGCATAGTGTCAGTTCAGGAAGGCTAAAAGGTCAAGCTCAGTCCACAGTCCCAGTACATAAGCTGATAGCTGCTGATCTCAATGCCCAGCCACATCAGCTGATGGCTCAGTTGATACCCTTTTACACATCCAATTGGCAACTCTCATACAGGGCACTCCATTTAAGCTGCTTTTGTCTGCCTACCCTTGCTGCTTCCTCTGCAAACCGCTTTGCATGCTCAGACCAGGCTGTTGGTGTACGCGGTTTAATGTACCCAGCTGCTCAGCATGTCGATCCCCATCCGTGATGAGGATCCATGACAGATCAACTGCATCATGGATTTACAGCATCAGCGATCTCCTGCAGTACCTGGAACTCCACTGCAGTCCCAGCCCCGGTCACCGTTCTGCTTTCCAAAAGAGCACAAGTCTCAGTTCCATCTTGTCGGTCTTATTCAGCATCCGCTCATCAATATTAAGCCCAGAATCCATGCCCTGACGTCCAGTTGGCCCAAGATCACACACCCAAAATTTCTTATCCACTCAAAAAAAAAAACGTTTACACACAAATACAAGTATACAAATACAAATTAAGCACTGGGAGGGTGAGAGATTATCAAGGAGAGAAAGGTCCTCCCTTTTCCTGCACCGCCAAAATGCAGGACTCTGAAGAATATTTCTATATCTGTATCTGTATCTGCCCCATTTTCCTCCTCAGCTGACTTTGACTAAAGTGGTTTTACTTTTTTGGATTCCTGTTTGTGTTTGCACAGCTTTCAAGACTATTTGCTGATTTGAATTGTGGCCTAAAAGATACTGTTCAGTGGTACCATTTAATGTTCTCATATATATTCTTACCACAAAAATACCATCAAATATTGTGATATACAATGCTAGCATGACATAGACTTGTGATAAGTCTATATCACCCTTCCCTACTGGTCGACTAACTTTTATTAATTAGATGATAAAACAGTTGATGCTACTCCTTTCTCCTCTTCATGTGTTTCTTTTTCCTCTCCCCCACATCAAAGCAAACCCATGCAGTCATAACTGCCCATCTCTCCATTTTAAGCACTCTTACCTATTTCCCTTTGAACAGCATTCTTTACATTTTCCCCAAGATTAATACACGATTAATGCATTCATTTATCTCCATCCTGCCTTCCATCACTGTCCATCTATTATTTCCGTATCACCGTCAGCGCTTTTCACAAGGATATTGAGAAGCCAGCCAGTGGGAAAAGATAGCCAGCCAGGAGGGTCTGGGGAAATCACAACTTGTTAATCAAAACTATTTTATTAAAATTGAAAATTAATGTAATAAAGTAGCTGGCTGGACTTAAATGAGTAGTTGGCTGTTTGGCCGACAGCCGGCACTTATGGAAAGCTCTGCACCACAACCCGTTCCCCATCTCCTCGTCTATCCTCTTGACCCCTTCATCCACCACTGAATCACCATGCTGTCTAGCAAAGCAAGCTTCCAGCAGAGCGAGCCTCAGGACTCGGGGAGGGAGCTAGCCAAGAGCACTGGCCCGGGACCAGAGCAGCGATCCTGGGCGGCCCATGCCCAGATTAGCCCCTCCTCAGAATGCCACTGGAGCTCCCCTGTTCCCTTGGCTCCAGCTGGAGGAGAGGAGATTAGAGTGAGTAGGAGGAGCAGATTGAGACACTAGAGATTCCAAGACCCGTTTTTAGACTGCCTGTGAAATTGGATAACAGATTACTCTCAAATGTCCTCCTAACACTTTATATTAAGTAGAACTAATAACATTAATCTAATAAATTGCCACATACTTCAGTGGTGCTTTGAAAGGGAGTGCAGGAAACTGGGTGTGTTCTTTTTCATGTCACCAGATGACATAAAGTTGTAGGTTACAGCTGTGGTGACCTGGGTTGCTATGGTAGTTGTTCTGCCTGTATTTATTGGAGTTGCTGTTGCTATGTCAATTATATTTTCAATATTAACAATAGATATGATGACTGTATGTAATATGTATTGGTCATAGTGGCAAATGAAAAGTTACAGTTCAGCTGTTTCCCTCATCTCGTTGCAGCCCATGTTAGCTCACTGTTTTGGCGCTCTGGTCCAAAAACTCTCATCTATCTCCTTTTCCAGGAACAGAAGGCAGTTAAAAAAAAACACACATCAATAATCAGCTCAAATAAATTTGCTGAATGCTATCTGGCCAGAACCTAACGGAGAGGCAAAGCTAGCAACTAGCTGGGAAACATCATGGATTATCCAGCAGCTCAAGAAAAACAACCAAAAAGAGGATACATATTATACTTAGATTTCTAAGGTGGGCATATACATGGCTCCAAATGAATGGAATGCTGTGCATGTGTGCAGGTTTGTAAGAAGGCACTTGTTTAACACATTTGCTATAACAACCTAGTAATAACACATTGGATATCAGATTCACTCATTGAACCCAAATAACAAAAAATCACTTATTATTAATTATCAATGAGAAGATCTTCCAAAAAGGGGCAATATGACAGCAAAAGGGGTGTTAAAATGCTAAATAAGAGATTGTGGGGATGTATTGTGTTTAGTATACATATACAGCCATATAACATAACAGAACTTGGACAGTTGGATACTTTAAATGACAATGCGTTTCAACCTAGGGGCTCTTTCTTTAGTCTTGATTATACTCCTCTCCTGGTGCAGACAGCAAGGACACATATTTGTTGTTGCACCACTTTGTAGTTTGCTTGGAGGAATCTGTTTCGGACATACACAGAAGATCAGTGACTACGTATTGCACGCATGCCCACTATTGACAAGCATGCACACTACTGCCAGCCAGACTCGCACTGACTTGACGAAATTTACATCATGCGCACCCCAGCAGACTCTCAATTACTCACGGAAGGTAAAACTGACCTCAGGCTATCTTAAAAATGTCTTGTCATGTATTAAGCATACTAATTATCTTACCTTTTCCTATTTTTATTTTTTTTACTTTGTGTTGAAATAAAACTAATAAATTTACAATATAAAAGTGAAAACAAAAAATCCTGAACACAGAATCAGTCACAATCAACAAGAAAAACCCATTTGTTTAGATCACGGGTAAATAAGAATCTACTGTAACCAAGCAGTAAATCTCAACACACTATAATATTTGTAGGTTGAAGTCTAAAATACCTACTGCAATTAAATATATTAGACTTGTTTTGCTACTAGTGATGGGTGACATACTTGTGTCTCAGTTCCACAGTGAACCGCAAGTTGCATCAGGCCACGAAATGTGAAAGACTGACAACCCTCGGTACAAGCAACTACTCACATTGTCAATCTAATATCAGCCCCAAAACACATGCTTGCACTACACGTCTCACCTCCCACAGGAGAAGCATCACCTCATCCACAGTCTTCTTCCCATCCAAAATAGCTAATAAGAGGTGTCAGAAGAAACGCCTCCTCATTTTCCTTAGATAATAAGCACATACTCCAACAATAAAATTGGATTTTGCTTGGGTGCATGTGTGCATAATGCATCCCAGCTCTGTTAACAAAAAAAGTCACTGATTCCAGTAGGGCCATGGGCCAAATCAATACAGATTCTTTGGTGAGCTGAATCAATAGGGACAAGCAAAGGTTAACCTGCATCTGACTGCATGATGGCTCTCTCTATGTATCTAGCACCTCTTGACCTTTAGCATTGCATCATTCGCTACAGTTCACACTAGTGTGCCCCTGTTTACCAATTCACAACAGCCAGATTAAGATGTGGCTAACCCAGAAAGCTTTTACTATACGCTACATTACAGTAATAGTCCCATCTATTCTCCAACACATACTTAAACATTGTTATTTCTAAACTTGGCATCATTTCTCACCAGTGTTTTATCATTATTGCATAGGCAGAGCTGGGTGGCTCTAATGTTGATTGGCAATATTGGTGATAGAGGAATCAAGCTGCTGCAGTAGTTCACCCGAGTATCAGATAAATGGCTAAATCTTAAAGTCTAAGGGCCGGTTTCACAGACAAGGCTTAAGCCTAGTCCCAGACTAAACTCCAAGTGACTGACACAGACACATCTTAAAATAGTCTTAGAATTAGGCTGTTCTGGATGAAACTAAACTGACAAAATAATAAATCCTAACATAATTAAACCAAATTTAAGCCGTTCACAAAACCTACTTAAACATCCCAGTTTAACTAGTATGACTTAAGGACTGATCCTGGCTTAATCTAAGCCTTGTCTGTGAAACCGGCCCGTAAGTGTATAGTTTGTGATTTAAACTACCTGGGGACTGTACTACAAAACCAGATTAACAACTCTATTTATCTGGCTTCACTATCTGTCTGTTTTCCAAGAGAACTGATTGTTGTGGAGGTGATGTTTTAATATGTGTTTGATCTGTTACCTAACAGTTACCAAAACCAGGTTAGGAGTTCAGC
>OMNN01102927.1:2260-17944 GCA_900302755.1 Chromis chromis
GAGCTGGTTGTCCACTGATCGCAAGGTTGGCGGTTCGATCCCCGGTCCCCCCCACATGCCGAAGTGTCCTTGGGCAAGACACTGAACCCGAAGTTGCTCCCAATGGCAGATTAGCGCCTTGCATGGCAGCTCTGTCGCCATTGGTGTGTGAATGTGTGTGTGAATGGGTGAATGCGAAACACATTGTAAAGCGCCTTGGGTACTGCTAAGGTACAAAAAGGCGCTATATAAGTGCAGACCATTTACCATTCATATTCTCCTATAGTCTCCTATTTAGTCTGTGAAAACACATCCTGCAGTTCAGCCAAAAGATATCAGAATTTTTGTCACATGATTGTTGGTTGCAAATGAGTCACTAATGGCTTCTCAATTGCAACAAGGAGCACAGAAGTTTTAGTTTTTTACAGAACCCAGAGACTGTAAACAGTTTGTTTTTTGAGAATTTCTAAATGAGACTTAAAATAAAGTGATTTTAATGAAATATCATTATTTGAAGATTAGCTTTGGTTAAGTTTCGCAACGGAATGGCACATCAAAGACAGTTGATTCACGGAATACTGAAAAGTGAAAAATCTAACAAATCTTCCTGTTTTCACAGCTTATCGCTCTGATAAATAATACCTGTTTGCCTTTTTTTTTTTAAAGACTGGCTTTCATGTTGATGCTACTTAGACACATACAACCTGTAGACCAAGGACTAGCACTCCTAGACAGCAGTTACCTCCCACAGCAAGACAGTGTGCTCTACCATAATGAAAAACTGCACAGGAATGGCTCAAGGAACACAACAAAGAGCCTGAGGTGTTGACATGGCCTCAAAACTTCCTAGATGACAATCTAACCAAGCATCTGTGGGAACAAGCCTGATCCATGGGAGCCCCACCAGTCAACCTGCAGGACCCAAAGGATCTGCTAGCAACGTCCTGGTGCCAGACACCACAAGACACCACAAGAAGTTCTGTGCCTATGCCTTAACAGCTCAGAGCAGTTTTGGCGGCACAAGGGGGATCTTCTCAATATCATGTGGGTGGTTTTAATGTTGTGGCTGATCAGTGTGTATATGCAGAAGCGCACAAATGACACAAATTGCAATGCACACATTCACCGACTACTATTTTGCATGCCTTGTTCCCTAGGAATTTTGTGTGCATTTACAAGCCTTTTCAATCCAGAACGCCACAGATAATGCAACCTACTGTACACACTAGCAAGCTAAATGAATATACATACATTTGACACAGCAGGATAGATGCCAGCTGTGCGTCATACCCATGAATTTGGGTTTGATATGCTAGAATTGTGACTTTAAGCTTGTTTAAGTTTAGGGAACTAGGTATATTATGTATGTACATCTGGCCATCCACCTCAGTTTTCTTGTATGGCACTTTAACATCATGCTACTTTCATCTCTACGTCTTATGCATTATTTGCACTTGCACGTCAAGACAACAGTAAAATAGGTAATTTGAGTATTTCAACGAACTGTAATTTTTCTGATGAATAAAGTTTCTAATTTCGATATAAAGCATCATGTAATGTGTTTAATTTCAAGCAGTTGAAATAAACGTTTGAAGGCCATTACAGGACATAGTGTGCACAGTGGGAAGAAAATAAACAGAAGTGGACTAAGCAAACAGAGTTTAAAGAAAAGAAAGTCGAATGAATGTAAAAAAGAAAAATGTAGACGTGGTCTGGAAACTGCAATTACAAATTGTAAAGCCTATAGCGTAATAGATATTCATGTACAGTTTAATATTGTGCTGCATCTGCTTCCCTGTTTTATTTATGTACCGACATGTCATCGGTGTCTCCTCACTCCGGGTATCGGTTGCCTCATTCGGTCTGATTTAATATTCTACTTGGCTTTGCATTTTTACTCGTTAAAGTGTCGTAGTCTATACCTGCCAGGGAACGTTAGTCCTGATTGCTTAGGAAATTCACCAGTGCCTCCCTGTAATGAGAGTGGACAGAGGTTAGAACAGCTCAATAGAAGAGATAACCAGTCTTTGATCCAAACAGCCATGCAGAACATACAGGCAATACCATCAGAAAATGTACTGTCAGGAATTTTGGATTTTAAATTACACCTGATTAACCTGGAGTGAGGAGGAAGAGGAGTTTGGTGCTTCTTGGACAGGCTGGAAAGAAACATGTTGGTGGCAAATCCTGTCAAGATTGCTGAAGCATTCGCACAAAGAAAAGAAAAAATAACAATCCTGATAAACACGCACATCTAAAAATAAAATGCAAACTCTCGCCGATGATGGGTTTTATTTCATGCACCTGTCATTCACTTTCATCTCGTGAGCTGCAGAACTGGGAGAACAGCCTTTGCTGATCAAGATCAGTGAACAGTCTCATGTGTGCAGATGTCTATTGTGTTACTTATGGAAGACGTACACACATCACACTGCTGCCTGGAGACGGGCATCGTTGAGAGATTTGAAACAAAACTATAATGATACCGCAGCTTTTTTTCATATTGCATCCTTTTTTTGAAGCACATGAAACAGTTTTTGGACATGACAGCAACTAACTAACATCTGAGAGGTGCCAAGTTGGGATTTTTGGTATCCTACAAATATCATTAGAAGGCGATTTCCATGTTTTTTTCAAGCATCCAACATAGTTAGCAGGAAGAAAACAGTGAAGAAAACAATACTCAACATTTGGGCAAACCCATAATACAATACTGCGACACTGAATCTTATTTTTTGTCAATTTAATTTAACCACCTGTTGAGCCACACTCAAAAAGGGTCTGAAAGCTCCTTTAACTCACTCATAACTTAACATAATTATTTTAATGTTGGTGCAGAGCAGTTATGTCAAGTCATGGAGTAGGAGTTAGATGCGTGTTTGAAGTGTTCGAATTTCTTTTCAAATTTGCTTTAATTCCATAATTTTGGAAATTATCTGCAGCTCTGACACACATTTGGGGTGCAAGGCACTAAAATGTAAAAATTGAGCCACGGCGATGGATGTTTCTTGGCCCATTATCAACATATCCTGAAAATTTCATCAAAATCCATTCATAACTTTTTAAGTTATCTTGCTAACAAACAAACAAACAAACAAACAAACAAACGGACAAACAGACAGACAAACAGACAAACATGTGTTTGCGAAAACATAACCTCCGCTTCGCGCTTGGCGGAGGTAATGAAATGTTTTCCAAGAAAAAAACGTGGTAAATTCATTTGACAATGTAACATCCAACAGAGACACTGACATGAAATGATGAATTTACATATCTAAGCAAATAAACAATATTCTAAATAAAGATTTTGTACAACAAATAATTCTCAGATTGGCTCTTACAACCATAATTAAGGAGAGTGAGTGTTACATGGGACATATCCTTGATGAAACAATATGACGACTATGCCACTATACCTATTTTTGGTGAACAAACTGCAAAAAACAAAAAAAACAAAATCTTGTATTTCAAAGAAATGCAGTCCTATAGATGTATTATTACATTATCGGCAGCAGTTATTATATTTTCAAATTATTTTTTTAATGCTAGGCCATTAACATAACTTATTACATTATTGGTTGCTACACACGTTCATTTTTCCTGCATTTGTGTCCAGATCAGTTCACCAGTATCAACATTTTAAAGTGTTACACAAATGCAAACTGCAGAAAAACATAACCCAAGTCAAAAGTTCATTTTAAATCCAGTTTGCTTTAATTGAAATGTTCTGCTCACTAATAAACCTGCATAGAATTCTCTGTACAAACTGGGCTGATAAGGATGCTAATTAAAAAGTGAGTTTTCTTTTCTATATGATAAAACCTCATGACCTTGTGTATTTCCCTGTAGACCGGCAGGAAAAAAAAACACCCTTTGATGTGATATGTCATTATCTCCTGTAATTAATAATTTTATTCAATCAGGTTCTTTGTTTTAACAAATCTGCTTGTCTGACTTTTATCAAAGCCGCAAATTGATACTAAACATTCCCTCAAATCCCTCGGCTCTTGAATATTCACAAGGGTCAGCAAAAAAAAAAAAACACAAAAAAAAACAGGTTTTGATCAAGCAGAATAGCGGCTGCATTCAAACACTGACTCTGCCTTTCAAAACACCTGAGGGGGGAAAATGATTTCCTCATTGCCAAGCTAATGGTGTTCATTTCTGTTAATCTATAGCCCAGTGTTTTCCAATTTGGAGGGTGTATCCTCACTACTCCACTGTCTATTATGCTCCGGGGCCGAGGAGAGGCCACTTTCTCCCCATCTTGTGGCACTTGAATTAAATGGAAGCAACCTGATTGCAGGGACCCACAAGGCTAAGTGAAAGCAATTAAGACTCTCCAATTCTTAGCCAAAAGACGGGGCAGCGGCGGCTCAGGAGAGAATTAATTTGTACATAATGATATCCTCAGTCTTTTTAGTCACATTTTGTTTTGTGGCTCTTTTGTGGCTCTTTTGTGCGGGAGAGTACACTCCTCTCTTGGAGTGTCAGGGAGATGAAAACAAATCTGCGGTTAATAGGTCTGCTGTGGACAGAAGAGGTCTATTAGAGGGATGAATGGGAGGACTGGCCGAAGAGACCTAGAGAAAAGATTTAGACCCTGAGAACCGAGTGGACAAACTGTCGAGCTCCGGCTTCTGACTGAGGAGCAATTTGATCCACTTTAGTTTGGATCCTACTTGGATTCTTTTATGCTAATCTGCTGGGAAAAAAGTTGTAGACGTTGTGGTTTATAGGTAATTTATAAATATAGGTATTGTGTGCCCTCAGGGCTTGCTACTCCTTAAAGGATCAGTTCACCATATTCATATCACTTTATACTTATTTTAATATACCAAAGATACAATGAAGGTGAGTAGCATTTAGTTTGTGGTGCTCACAGTATTAAAAAACTGAAAATAAAACTAAATAAACAACATCTGTTTCTAACATCTGCAAAACAAAAGTGATATATTCAAGTAAAATGTACAGTGAGTGAATACGACAGATTATTCTGTTTCATTTTTCAGGTGCAATAGCCTGATTTCATGTGCAATATATCATTATCAGGTGTAATATTAGTCTACAACCTCAGAATCATTGCCAGTATAACTTCTTACTGTTTTGATCTAGTCTTATTTTAGCTTGATTATTTAATTTAATGATCTATTGGTTTGTTTTAATTTATATATAATGCTTATATCTTATTGCCTTTCTGGTAGGCACTGCATTTGTTCTCATGTTATGTAATTTTGTTTTCTGAGCAATATCTGGTACAAGAATTTTTGACACACTGGTGTAAATGACTCATAAGTTCTGGAGTGGTGTACTACAAAGCGAATCGACTGTAAGAGTCACCACCTTTTCACCAGTTCCTTCCCTGACAGTATTCTACAGTTCTACAATTTCATTTAGCTTTTATCCAAAGCGACGTACATAGGTAGGTAGGCAGGGCAGCAGTAAGGACCTTGCCTAAGGGTCCTCACTGGATACCTGCGCCCTGACCGGGATTTGAACCACCGATCTCCCATGCCAAGGTCTGGGGTGTTAGTCACTTAGCTATCCAGCTGTTAATATTCTCTGAGCGATACAGATTCCCAACTAAGAGAACACTTTATATCGGCAAACTTGTTCTGTCTTAGGTTAGGAATGCCACTGAAAGACGGGGAGCAGCTACAGTAGGCAAACTGTATTATGCTGCATTGCCACAGGATCCTATATGCATTCACCTGGCGATGCAGAAATCGCAGAAATATGTTTTTATACTTGGCCCTGATTTGCTGCCAAGTCTGTTTTACACTGCTCATGCTGCAGTGAATAGAACACAGATTGGAAAATTAGTTAAACTATGGGTATTTATCATTGAGAACATTAAAACAATAACATTATTTAACACCGATTTGGCTAAAAACTAAAACATTGTATGTATCTTTCATTATGGGACAGTGTCAGACCTAAATGCACTGCTTAATAGAAGTTTTAAGTTTAAGAGCTCTAATGTGCAGCTGTCAGATTAGAAATAAGTGGGTGCCTTAAGAGTGCACTGAGTGGTCAAAAAAGCTTAACAATATTCTACCAGCATTCTTCTTTTGCATATTTTGCAGTAGCCTCATTTATTTATTTTTACCATAATACATTTCAATATTCCTCAGAGCTCTCCATTTTAACAACCTGTTCCTCTTGACTAAAGTAGGCAACACACTGTTGGTCCATTTTGCATGAAAGAAGACTTTTATGTTAACAAGCAAAGAGACTGACTAAGAAAATCTGGGTTAACAAAAAAAGTTGATAACCGCTGTTGTGACACCCTCTGCTTCTGACTGGGGTTTTAGGTTTGAGCCAGCTAACACAAACAGAGCCTGGCTATGTCAAACTTTCTCCACAGTGCACCTCTCTGAGCAAAACACTGTGTACAAAATATGCAGGTAGCAGTTTAACAACTTTAGCCGGAGCCGTTTTTAAAATGACAGCAGGTCATATCAACCGCAGAACAGAAACAGCACAACACTTTAACTGTCTGCGCTCATTTAAAGATTACCAGTGAGGTAAAAAAAAAGAGCATCACTCTCTCATGCCACTGAAACTCAGATTGGAATGAGTGTTTCTGTAGTTCCAACTAAGATAAGTCTTCTGTGAAAACCCCCCCCAAAAAAACATTTCAGCAGCCATCCAAAAATCACCCAGCTAAAAATTTGAATTACATCACATCAATTTTTTATCTCTGAATCAGAACCATCAACAGTTACACATGAAGCTATTGAAAGAAAAGCTGTGCCAAAGTCAGTAGGCGACTGTTGTCTCAACATTGCTATTTTTACTGCTGCTACTTTTATTATGCTGAGTATCTTTTGGACTTAAATTTCCCTAAAGATGGATTAAATCTTATCTCATTTTCAGATTGTTGCAGGCTTTAGGTCCTATCTTATGCTTTGAAATCCTGAAGTAAACTTCAAGTAAGGTCAGTTTATCCATGTGTCTTTTACATACTGTATGTTTTGTGTTAAATGTTCAATGTTCAAAAGGAGATGCATTAATATATATCTTTCGTATTCTAACGTTTGGTATTACATACATGTGACAAACAAACTCAGTGTTAATGTGTCTCTAATAGAACATTTGCAATTCACATAGTGAGTCAGCTGATCTTAACTGGTTTAATCAATGTGGTGAAAAGGGTCAGCTGACTGTGATTAGGAAATCAGGGCATGAGGTGCAAATATAAACATCTTGGGCATAGCCAGCAAATTTTAATTTCGTAATAGTTAAGATAGCTGTGAGGAAGAAACCTGTGAGGAATTCTCATTTTAAAAGTTGATATAGACGCATGTAGGCACTTAAACAACATATTGATAAGCTCTTCCTTTAATATGAACAAACTTAATATGGTTCAAATATAATGTTTGGAGTGATTTTTCCCAGAGTATGCATCCAAAAAACATATTTTTAAAATGCTTAGCTTGGCAAGAGCAGATATGTTTTGCAGGGAACATCCAGGTTATATCTCTTAAGTGTAACAAGGAAACATTTAATTTGGCTAATCTGCACGGGGTCCGAAATGTTCATACTGATCTACAAATTTTCACAGTCAACATATTTCACTATTTCAACTGTTGTGTTGCAACTATTTAAGTAGCATGAACCTAGCAAAACATGTGTAAACCTGTGCTTTTTGTGCTCCCCATTCATCCACCCATTCTCTGAGAGATCATGAGCTTCACTTCACTTCTTTTTCATGTCATGTCTGCGCATTTTAAGCGTTTCTTTTAGGTATGACATGATATGCAAAACGGTCAGGGTCAGGTTTTCATTGAGACTACATGACGTGATATGAGATGCAAAAAGCAAAAAATGTGCAGTGATAACGCACAAAATAACATAGTGTGCTATTCATACATCATTTCATGATATCAGGATGCACTTCATCAATGAGGATGTCGCATTTTCTGGATTGAAAGAAAAAAAAACTGATCCACAAAACTTATTGGGCAAGGCAAATTTGTGCGACAATTAGTGAACAAGAACACCCAGAAAGAGCATCCTTCACCAAGTCTAATGTCCTATCTTGCAATTTTAAACGTCGTCTATACCAAAATTACAAATATTCTTCCTTTAACCAGGGTTTCATAAAATTTGGTTCAGGTATTTTTTAAATAATCTTGTTAATAGACAGACAGACAGACAGATAAACAAACAGCACTGATCACGTATACTTCAGCTCTCGCCTTGGCAGGAGAATAAACATATTTTGAAGGAGACAGGCTTGGTTAAATGCCCAAAGTGCCACAAATGAAATCCTATTTATCTTCTTGGCGTGGAGGTAATCTAAGAGACATACCTCAAAACCAGCAAAATATCTGCATGGACGGATACCACGGTGAGAAAATATGTTTTTGTTTGTTTGGTTTTGTTCTAATTTGGGTTAACTGACCTTTTAACACTATTCGCTTGGTTACAACCTATTTTCTCTGCATAGGCTGTAACTTGACTATTGTTCTGGAATAAAAAGAAAGAAAGAAAAAAAGCAACGTAAAGGAATTCGAAGAGTGATAATCATTTTCTAATCACGAGTGCGATGGCTTATAAGCACTAAATGTTTGAGAGCAAACAATTTTCTCTCCAGCTGGCCTCTTTATAGATCATGAAAATATACTACTTAAATCAATGGGAGACATCCCACACACAATGGCAGCCCTGCTGTTCAATGATGGCTTTTGTATTGGGGATAATCTACAAAGGTCATCAATCATGCCATGTAGGGAAAAAAACCCAGGCTGATGAAATGGATTGAAACATACGTCTTATAAAACAACCTTCTTTTGTTCACAAAGGCAAGATGTGGAATACGTGTAAAGGAATATATATGTTTAGCAGCATGCTAAAGGAATACAACACACTAAACACCAAGGGAGTCAATAAGGCAAATTGTTCCAAATTCACTGTCAGGCATGTGGTGAGACAGGCGTTTTCACACTAAAAGACTCCCTGGTTGAGCTGGAAATGTACAATTGACCCTGTCTGCCTTTTCAAAATGGTGCAACATTATAACCTGGGGGAATGTGTTGTCATCCAAATGAGATAAGTTTATTTTCTGCGATGTAGCATTTGTTCCATCAGGCAGGGAGGCTATAAAGCTAGAAGGATCAGTGGGGAGTCGAGCTCAGCACATGTGGCGCAAATGAGGAGCCCGACGAAAAGGCTTGGCCACGGCCCAAATCTCTGCCTGTGCCTTCTGTGCGGGCCCAGCCTTGGAAAGCAGGAGGCCACAATATTGTGGAACAAATTTCCTCTAATCTGAACGTGCCGGTGCCGGGCTCCGGTGGGAAGGCTGCTCTCCTGTGCCCTCCCCAGCCTGTCCCACAGATCAGCCCAGTTTACCCTTCACAGTGCCAACACACTGCAAGACGGATGAGATGTCGGCGGGGGGGGTTAGAGCTGTCGGGATCTCGGCCCTTCCGTGGACCGCTCATGTGTGCTCTCAGCAGGCCGGCGCTTTGCCCTGGAGAAAGGAGCTGAGTGGAGAAGGGCTGGCACGAGATCGGCCGGCTCCCACCTGCATCCTTGCAGCCAACACTAACACAACTTTCACAACTTTCACTAAAACCATCAGTCTGAGAGCAATTATTGCCATTATCCAAACCAAATCTCCTTTCAGGCTGCTCAAATTAAACCAAGATGACACCAATCAGATGCTGTAACCTCCCTATTTTCACATGTATTTTACATTTCCACACAGCCAACTTAGGATCCTCCTGTTGTCAAGGACTACATTTAGATTAAATGCGGTGCCATAGGCGCCGATGCAGACAGGTCACGTGCTCTGCTGGGGACTGTATCCATCAGCTTCCAGTCATTTTACAGCAGCATGCAAGGCTCCTCGACTCAGGATTGATCGAGACAGGAAAAGAGTGGGAGTGATGAAATGTATAGCAGATAATTATTTATGGTGGCGAAGCTATGAAGCTCCTCCTGGCACTATTTTTTTTTTTTTGCAGGAAGCTTGAACATTGTTTATGCCATGAGTTTGAGTCTTGAAACTTTAAAATGACAGTTTAAAGATGAATACCTTCTTTGTGACTTGTGGTTGAAGTCTTGATTCTTAGAAGGTGGCGTCAGAATAGTTAGAAAGAGTCAAAACATTACATAAAATCTATCACGTGACTTAATTGAAGGGACTTTTTGAATTTGATTCCTGTTATCCTGCATCCTCCGTTTACAAAAATCTCTTCAAGAACTCCTTTTTATAAATCCTTGCTATAATTACAACTTCTGAGGAGACAATTCCTGACACAAAGCAGGTGGAAGATATCAAAATTACCCACATATCCTCCCACAGTTACCAACAGGAGACGAACATTTTATCCCAGTCAGCAGTTCATATTTACAAGTGACAAGATGTGAAGGCAGCAACACAGAACTTGCCAGTTAAATTCAGATAAGATAATTAGTGTGACTATCACTGCAAGGTTTTTTATTTTTAATTTCTCTTAGCCCCACTGCACTGCAATAGAGTGCAGCGCCCTTCAAAATAAAACACTTGAGAAAATCACATCACAGTTTCACAGAACAATGAAACCAGTTATGATCTGTTTTGACAAACTATGCATATGTGTACCAGTATTACTGCACATATATGTGTGTATTTATGTGTATGTGTATTGTATATGAGTACATACACTACACTGTACAATATATGAATGTATATATGTATATATCAAAAAATGTCAGTGTAACTGGGTTTGATTGTTGCAGGAGTTGGGTTTAAAATGCTAAAACATATTAAGCTTAACTGAAAACAAACAACTTAAAGTAAATAGAACCAACTGTAAAAATCACATGACAGCAAAAATCCTGGTAATCTGTAAGATTTCAGAAGTGATTTATCCAACTACAATCGAGCAACAGAATAATGTTGATCAGACACAGAATTTAAGGTTCACATGCTACATTCTGTAAGTAAAGGTTTTGTTTCCTGTGATTCTCTTGGGTTTGTATTACAAAAATTTGAATTTGTTTTAATTCAATAATACAAAATCTTAAAAAAAAATATTTCTTAAATTATAAGTGGTGATGTATTTTCAGCTCAAAAACAGCATGTGCTTGCGTCACATTTTTCAGTTATTTAAAAACGAGATAGACTGTGAAGCAAACAATTTCTCACTCTCCATCTCTAGCCGGCTTATCAGAGCCCATTCTAGGAAATTTTCCAGCTGCAAAGCCGAGTTGAGCACCGTTAAGCACCCGAGTGCACCCCGAGCCATTTTCCATTTGCAATAAACCCCGTTTGAAACAGGGCAGAACAACAGAAAAGTTGACTTGTTAACACGGGGAGAAGGAGGAGGACTTGTATGGTCTCAAATGAGCAGTCTGGGGCATTTTCATGCACACGGAGGGGAGGACGGGCGGGGAGGAGGAGGGGAGTGATTTCCATAGCAACAGTCAAGTCCCCAGCTGTCATGTTTGGGCTGAGATAGGTGCTGTGAGCACAGGGACCACTTAACCCCAGCCACACTTCAACTTAGGAAGTTAAAATGCTGCTGAGTGTCTGTGCTGTGCCTCACTTAAAATGCAAACTCTATACCCATGGGAAGATAAGGGAATGCTTCTGAATTAACCCGGGGATACAGGAGCTATGCAGAAAGCCTCCTCAGAAATAATTAACCATCAATGTTTTTGGATGTCATTGAATGAAGTGTAAAAAAAAAGAGAGAAAAAACAGACAGTGAGAGCATCCAGCCAGGCACACAAACACAATGAATTCCCAGTTTATCATCGTGTGTCAATTGAAACATTTCTGCTGGTTGATAATAAAAGGATGGAAAAACATGAGAAGAATATTCTACAGTTGTGGGAAATCATAAAAGGAAAAATTATCTGTCAAAGCTGATGAAATTTACATCACATACACCAATTCAAACCTTTTTATAGCAGCTTTCATATGAACATTGTTTACTTTGATGCAACAATGGTGCAGCTTATCCAGATAGAATATCAAAATAAAAGTCTATTCTTTGAAAAAATGATAATTTCACTTCTTATCCTCTACCACTGTCCATGTCGCAGGATTTATCTCGCCAATTACAAGCAGCTGAGAACCCCTGATGCTCAAATGAGCCAAAAATGAAACTAGATCATGTCTGAAGCTACAAGCCTTAGACAGAGAACATGGTGGACCGTACAGCGTTTAAGTGAGGCTCTTTAGCTGCAGAAACATGCTGCAGACCAGTGTAAGGGCACCGGTGTGAGAAGTGGTGAAAAACATGGTAAAATGTAGAGAAAATGAACTGCATCAGAGGTATTTTTCCAGTAAACAGCAGCTACTGACAGGACATTAACACATTTCAAACATTTTGACTACTAAATGTGTAGTTTATGGATTAAGGTTTAATGCATTCAAACTGGCAGCTATTCAGATATTAGGACTCTGTTGTGGATTATGTTCCTAAACAGTCCAAAAAAGATTATTTCTCCTCTTTCTTTAAAATTTTAATGAAAGGATCAAGGCTTTGAACCCCTCAAACCCCTTTAGAGATTGGACCGCATTAATCAAAACAAATGGATCATCATTTTAACCCTTATGATGAATGTTTTCGAAGTCAGACAGTTTTGAAAATATGGAAAAACTCAATTTTCAGGGTGTCTTTAGGACACTCTGTCATCTATTGCAGCTGTAATATGGATTTTAGTTTTGCAAATGACAAAAAGAAGACTTTTTATAGTACTGTAGCTATCTGTAGTGTTAATATCTTGGATTTGGTTGGAATAATACAACATTCATTCATGCACTTTCTTGCTGAGAGTTAGAGAAGAAGATTGATTTGTCTACAGAAAATACAAAGCTAATAGCTGGCTAACTTAGTTTAATATAGAGGCTGGATACAAGATATAGGTCTATCCACAAATCCAAATCCATAGCAGTACCTCTAAAGATCTTCTTAGAACTCATTCTTTTTATCTGGAGACAAAAAAACTTAGTAAAAAAGATGTCTGGGGGTTATGTTGGACTTATTTTCTTATTTTTCAGTCTAGACGAGTAACTTGGCAGTAGTTGTGCTCTGTGCAGATTAAACAAACTATTTAAAAATGTGTTCATTTAAGTGTTTTAGATGTGCTAGTGGGTGGATTTCTGTTAGGTTTAAAGCCAGACTATTTGTTTCCAGTAGTGTTTTGCTTAGAGATATAAGAAGGGCATCAATTTCCTAATTTAGTTTATGGAATCTACAGCATATTTCTCACCTACTCATAGCAGCTTCAATGTCATTTAATGAACAGGAAGATAAGTCAAAATAGCCTCCACTCAGATAACAGAGTTTTGTTTAAACACAAGTGACCCTACTGCCTCTACATGCAGGATTCACTCGGCCTCCTCTCAGCTCTTTTTTCAAACCAGCCCTCCACGACATAACAGATATTGCCCGCGACAGGCCAGACAAAATGTCCCTGTTGTTTTGCAAGAGGAGGAAAATGTGGCATTGTCCCTCCGATGGCGGTCCCCTTCTGGGTGTGAATGGCCATCTAATCAAGCTCTCCCTTTCACTGCAGCTGGTTTACAGCGAGCAGCGGGCTGACCTCTGAGAGGCCCGCCTCCCCCCCTCCCCGTCCTCTGGGACCCTTCAACAAGCTTTAGAGGCCAAATGAGGTGTAAGTCTATTAAAAGGGAGTTTGTGTGTAGATCACAGTCCCTCTGGGGGTGGGAGCCTTTGCCTTGTCATTCAGGTGCGGCTAATTTCCTTCTGCTCCTCACGCAGACATGAGGTCTGCCCGTGGTCCTCGTCGCGGCTCAGACGAAGCCCGCTGCTAGAATTTCAAATGACAGCTTCTTGCGGAGGCAGCAGGTGATTTATTAAAGCAGAAGAGTGAAACAAAAGAAGACGTCGCCTTAATGTTGTGGATTATTCACAATGAATACAGTGCGACTGTGTTCACGATCCATTTAAGAGGTGTAGAGCAAATATCAGTCTGCGCAAATTAGATGGAAAAACATTTTTTGCTTAAAAAAGCCAGATTTGGGTGGAATTTTGCAGCGACGCAGCCACAAATGATAAATGTTTGATGTTGCTCTTTGCCGTTTATTGAATTGCCCTGAGAAACAGGCCGGGGAGGGAAAAGGGAAATGTAGGAACAAGGCCACAGGTAATGCTTGAGTGGATGCGAGTTAGAATTTGTGGCATAAATTGATTGGAACTGAGGGTTGTCAGAATAACATGACGCTCGACCAATCAGGGTCCTATAAAGAGATCTGTTTATCACATCTACCGGTGACGCACCTTCAACCTTCTACACAGCGACAGTCGAGAGCAGCAACGTAGCAGCTGACAGCTACAGTGAAGTCGGGACAGAGATTTCGTGTTGTCGCTATACTGCAGCATGCTGGATCTGAAATGAAACACTGACTTTTAGCCATAGTTGGAGGCTGTTTACATACTGTATATATCACGTATAGGAACTGTAGTCTTGTCTTCAGAGTTTTTTTATGATCACACAGCAAAGTAGTACAATTAAGTCACCTGATTTCAACCCAAATGATCATGTTTTTCATATTCTGATGGCAAAAAGCCCCTAAATTAGGCATCTGGTTATGTTTAGAAAAGACAAACACGAATTGACACCAAATATTAAATGTAAAGGCCTCGATTAAGTTAACTTTTCTTATTTCCACGCTCTAAAAATGGGCAACTATGTGTTAAAAAACAATCTGGCAGGCTACATTTCAGATCCTTTTCATCGTATGCGCATGCAACACCGTAAAACTAAGGATCTCTCCAGTTATTTATTGCTATTAATTCTTATTTCAACTATTATTTCTGAAAGCATTTTACTCACCAAAATAAGTGCTGGCATTTTGCGTCCACAGTTACTTACTAAAAGGAAGTCAAACAGGGCGAACAGTTATGCCACTTTATCTAAACCACACGAAATTTTTGATTTGGGTCGCCTCAATGGTTGAAAATGTATTTGACTATTTAACTGTAAGTGTTTCCTTTGCCATCTTACTTTGTAGCATATGCCTTCATCTCAGTACATTATTATTCCTAACAAATAGCATCGACGGCCAAAACTACAAAACTAAGAAGCAACATTGAATTAAACTGTAATTAGAATTAAGTCTATTATTCAGTAATAATTGTTTCACCTGGCATCAAATATGCCAGCGCACTGAGCCAACACAACAAGAGCCAAGACTTAATTTACTTCTGCAAAACCGGAAGGATTTTTTCTATAATATATCTGTTTGTGCAACTGTTTCTCTCCAGCTTCTTTAGATGCTGTTCACTCCAACAGAAGTCAAGCAGAGAGAATGAAGCCTCAAGATCAGATGCACGCTTTATGCATGTAAAAGAAGCTACCGCGTCATTTTTGAACCACACAAAACAACCGTACTGGACGTTAATGATCAGCTGGCAGGTTACCAAACTCAAATATGAATCCTTAAACACCCTCAAAGCCACCTTCACAACACGGCGACCTGATATTCGGCTGAGGAAGAGCTTTTCTCGATCAAGCATTGACAGTGTTTGTCAGAGGGGACCGGGGTCAGCCGAGCAGCATTAACCTCTGGAAGGCCATCTATGTGAAGTGCATTAGTCACATAGAGGAGGAGGAGGGATGTCCTGTAATAGATTATTGACCAGCGGGCAGCGGCCTGCACCGCACCATGTGGTCCTAGCCAGCCACTGACCTCTTCATCACAGATGGAGCAGCCCACCTACAGTCCGGAGCAAAGCA
>OMNN01102929.1:0-10194 GCA_900302755.1 Chromis chromis
CTTATGTGGTCAAAATTGCTCTGAACCATTGGGCATGGACAAGAGGACCTCTCAGGGTGTCCTATGGGGTCTGGCACCAGGACATTGGCAGTGGATCCTTTGGGTACTCTGGCTTGTGCAGTGGGGCCTCTGTCAATCCAACTTGTTCCACTGCATCCTGTTGATGCTTGATCAGAATGGGCTCTAGGAAGTTTGGAGGTCAAATCAACATCTTGGGCGTTACATTGTCATGTTCCTCAAGATGTTCCTGATTGTTTTAATGTTGTTGCCATGTGGTGGGGTGCATTTTCCTGCGGGGGTAGGCCAGTTACATTTGGGATTTCCATTTGTATGAGGGAGTGTGCTTGTTCTGGGACAATGTTTATTTGGGTGTCTAAGTCTCATCAACATGGATGTTAAAATCCAAGGTTTTCCAGCAGAACACCACATAGTACCAATATGATCAATGTTCTTCACTTCACCTGTCAGTGGTCATAATGTTGTGGCTGATTGGTGTATATACTGTATCTATAATTATAGAAATAATTCATTAACAATATGTCCCAAGAACAAAAAAACACACACAAAAAAGTGCTTTGGTGTGACTGTATTCTTTGCTTTTATTTCCAAACCACCATGACAACATCTCAGAGACACTGAGCTGACATGACTGTCCACAACCATCCTTAAAACAGAACAGTAAGGCTTGAAAAATAAAATCATACAAACATAGCGTTATAGACCGTTTTAGACAATACAGTCTGTGTGATAGAAAGACTCTGTGAAGTAGGCATTCTGTAACTGTTTAATGAAGTTATTGTTCATAGAGTACGGCCACACACTCAAGGCATATTGTCCACAGCTAAAGGTAATGTGCTTGAACATGACAGAAGGCAGAAAATGTCTCATAAATTTCCTTGAATGCATCACACCAATCAGAGCGTTATTACAATGTGGAGCTATTATTAAGTTAGATGATTCAAGATGAGTCAATCCAAAAGCCACTTAAATAACCTGTAAGACTAAGTGATGAATTATATTTTCCTATGGCAACTTCATAACTATAGCATTAATGGTTCATATCATTAGGAAAACCCTTATTTATCCTAATTTAATTGCTTAATATACCCTGTCTATTACCGTGTACCTAAGAGTTACTGTAACTTAGAATTAAAGATTTCTTACCAGCCTAGAGGAAGATGCAAGAATAGACAAGCTACTGAAAGACCTTATTATTCACTCTGCTCTCAACACTCGATCTTTGGTGTCAATGTTCACATCTACTGTTTATGTTCAAGTTGTGTTCTTGAAATACCCTTAAATCAAACCCTGTTAGCTCACCGCTTCACCGTCTTTGTACAGGTATCACTGCTTGTTGCTGTGGAAAATCCAACTAAAATCTGCCCTTCACATTACACGACATTATAGCTGCTACATAATGAATCAGAAACTACAAGACCTTAAGTTTATCTCTGCACAAATCAAACTTGTGTTAATTATGTAATAATTATGTTGTATGCAGGCTCCTAAATAGGCAAAATCTTTAAAAGTAATTTCATCTTGTGCAAGTTTTTTTTTTTTTGCATTCACATCGACGCTGTTTCTTTTCCTATGTATGCATTTTCTTGTAAAGATGAAAAAACAAGGCCTCTTATCATTCACATCGACACTGCATTGCCGTTTTGTGTACAAAAGACATACTTAAGAAAGAAAAACACAAGCACCAGTTCTTATTATTGAATGTCTAGCATTGTTAAGCACTTACCTTAAAGTGGGTTTATTGCATTGAATGTTACCCTTGAAAGCAACATGAAGCGTTACATTAGATTGGACAAGCGCTGCCATGTTTGTGCTGCTGCACCTACAGGATGTTGTTGAACACAGTCACTGCTGCAACACAGACATGGAGTCGCCTTCCTGCGGCCGACGTGGTTCTTGTGCTTGAGGACGACAGGGACCAGCTCCATCTTGTTCTGTTCGCTGCTCGCCGCCATGGCCGTGGTCTTCTGCTGCGTTTCTCTCAGGGTTCGCCATTTTCCCCCCTCCCTTCTTATTTGTCAATAAGTTTAACAAGGCTCTGGCGGAGGTCATTAAGGTCAAAGATCTTGATGTCCAGAATTTCTATGGCCCTCTGGATCTCAGAATCCATGCGATCCCGCTCCTCCAGAGAGTTACTCAGGTTCTGCTCCGTGTTCTGGATGCGACGCTCCAAATCCGAATTTCGCATCTCCATCTCCTGCAGTAAACAGGAGAGAAAAGTCAGCATGAAAACCGTCTGTCTTATTAACTAGTGGAAGCAAACCATGTCACTGTAATAATGTCACTCCCACCCGTAATCTGTGCATGGCCTCGTCCCTGTCGTGTTCCATTTCATGGTACTCCACTTTCTTACTTTGCAAAATGTGGATTTCCTGGAAGGGAACAAAAGGTGCCCATTAGAGGGATGACTTTAATGTGATGCATCATGATTTCCTTGTTATATGCTTCAGCTGAATCAGTCATCATCACCTGAGATGACCACATTTCTAAAAGAAAACATTATCCAACCTCATCTTTGGCCTTCAGCAGAGCTTCCAGCTCCTCCAGGGACTGAGTCAGCTCATCCTTCAGCAGGTCACTGGGGCCTTGGCCTCCATGGGCCTCCAATTCAACCACCTTAGAAAACACATAAATCTTTTTTTTTTCTGTAAATGGGACATAGCGATAATCAAAAATGGGTTGCATTTGGCCCAGACATACACATCTGTCCCATTCAAACCTCTTTTTCTGCTCCAGACACAGGAGAGTGCAAACCAGAGTGAGCTTTAGTTCAAGTCAGTCAAAATTTAACTCCAGTACATAATGCTTTAATTCCAGCCATCTTCTTTTATAAAGGTGGTGTCCAGCTAGACACAACCTGATGAGGGCAAGTTAGCAAGAAACATTTAATTTTGAATCTTATGATGGTCAACTCCACACAGTGTGCACATTCTCAAATTCAGCAATCATTTTGATGGATTACCCTTGTCACCATCGTTGTGAAAACAAAATGTTTGTAGCATATTTAGTTTACCAGTTGTGTTAACCTTCTATTAACCCTCGGGTTACAAGTTTCCTTTTGTGGTAAACATTTACAGCCATTTTATGTTGGCCATGGACAGTATGTCTGACAATAATAGTATTATTCACAGTTTTCCAAAGTAGTTGCTTTATAACCTCTCAAGATTGATTTTGTTGATGTTTCCAGTGATTGCCTGAAGGTCGACTGTTCTCCCTGAGACTATATAGGTTTCCTCTGCCTGCTCCGGCTTCCTCCTACAGTTCAAAGACATGGTGGTTTAAATGGTGATTCTAAATTGTGAATTTGAGCATGAATGTCTGTCTCTTTGCATTAGCCCTATGATGAACAGGTAACCTGTCCAAGGTGTACCATCTAGATGGGGTGCAGCCTCGCTAAGACATCTGAAGGATAAAGTTCATATAGCTAATGGATGGATCACTTTTGAAGTCTAAGAGCAAACTTGCTCCTAACAGTAATCATTCTAGCAAACCTGCAGCAAAAACTAAACTTTAAAATCAATTGTTTGCCAAATGTTTTCCCCCTTTTTAACCAGAATTCCTCTGCAAGTTTACCACAAACCTAATTTGCATATGAAACCTTTCTATGCACTAAAAATGAAGGCTCATAAGTTTTGTGTACAATATTAATTTATATATTAAACGAGACAAAGAGTTTATAGTCACATTGGTGACTCTGTGAAGTTGACTTTGTCACAGCAGAGCTTTGTACTAAATGTTCCATCAGCAGACATGTTTATAGACAATGCTAACATTCTGATTTTCAGTAATCAGTAGTATAATGTTTGACATGTTTATAATCTGAATTTAGCGTGATAACCCGCTAACATTTGCAGGATGGGAATTTGTTTGTCACATATTTAATCATCAACAACAGATATTCCACCTGATGATGGCACTAGATGAGAAGAGATCACCAAAGTTATAATCCACCCTAAAGTCAAAGTGAATGACTACACTATACTTCATGAGAGTCCATTCATTAATTGGCGAGAAACTTCACTACTGCAAAATACAAATGTAAATCTCATGGTTGCTCTAGAGCAGGGGTGTCAAATCCTGGTCCTCGAGGGCCACTATCCTGAATGTTTTAGATGTTTCCCTCTTCCAGCACACCTGATTCAAATGATCAGCTCATCATCAAGCTCTGCAGAAGCCTGATAATGATCCTGATCATATGAATCAGGTGTGTTGGAAGAGGGAAACATCTAAAATATGCAGGATTGTGGCCCTCGAGGACCAGGATTTGACACCCCTGAACTAGACGAAACACCTATGAAAGGAGGTTCCCACCTGATGACCCCAGAGACATGTTAGCTATCACTGCTCACCGGTTTAGAGAAGCTGTGCCATAACAGTATAGCATTAGGCTTAGGAGGTTCTTTAATGGTTGCAAATCCTTTCTTTGAGCACAAGCTTCTTGTGTTTACACTGAACTTGTACAATACCTCATTTATCATGTGTAATATTTCAACTTAGTGTGCAGTGTTTAATTTTTCTATGCAATATTTCAATTTCATGTGCAGTATTTTAATTTCATGTGCAATATCCCAATTTCATGTGCAATGTTTGTACCAATAATCAGGTCAACATCTACTTCTTTAATGGCGGAAAAATGTAAAATTAGTAATTATTTTTACAGAAAAGCAAAAATTTGAGAAAAATATAAATGCGTAGCAGAACCCTTTCCAACCCTAATAATCTTACAACCCTTCAGATTTATGTTGTGACCCCTTGGAAGAGGTCTGATCACTCGGTTGGGGACCACTGGACAAAATTAACAAATTGTATGTAGTCCGGTCTATGAGTTTGTGGACAGTGACACAGTTTAGTAATTTTCCCTCTCTATGCCACCATATTCAATTTGAAATGAAGCAACCAGCATGTGATTGAAGTGTAGACTTTCAGCTTTAATTGAAGGGGCTTTTGCAAAAATAGACCATTAACTGTTCAGAAATTACAGCCAGTTTTTCCACAGTCACGTCATCTTCGTAGGCTCAAAACTAATTGGACAAACACACATAACAATATTTATATAAGGATTACTTTTAATACTTGGATGCAAATTCTTTGCAGTGAATGACTGCCTGAAGTCTGGAGCCCATACACATCACCAAATGCTCAGTTTCCTCCCTTAAGGTGCTTTGCCAGACCTTTACTGAAGACATGTTTACCTGCTGCTTATTTGTGTGTCTTCCTGCCCTCAATTTTGTCTTCAGTAAGTGAAAAGCAACACAGTTGGGTTGAGGTCAGGTGTCTGACTCGCCTGTTTAAGATAATTCCACTTCTTTGCCTTAAGAAGCTCTTGGGTTGCCTTCACGGTATGTTTTGAGTCATTATCCAGCTGTCCTGTGAAGCGGCATTCATCGGTTTGGCAGCATTTGACGGAATCTGAGCAGAAAGTAAAGCTCTATGTACTTCAGAGTTAATCCTGCTATCAGAGGTCACATCATCAATAGACACCGGCGACCCACTTCCACTAGCAGCCATACAGAGCATGACCATGACATGATACTGCCGCCACCGTGTTTGACAAATGATGTGCTATCCTCTGGATCGGGAGCCCTTCTTTCACTTCACCACACTCTTCTCTTCCTATAATCAAGCTCCACTGGTTTCAATACTCCTAAGAATCGTGTTTAGATATTATCTGGCAAAGTCTTATCTGACCTTTCTGTTCTTGAGTGTTAATGGTCTGCACCTTGAGGTAAATGTATTTAAATTCACAAAGACGCCTTTTGATTGTAGACTTTGACAATGGTGCTAACTGTTCTTCACTTGGATGGGTGTTGCATGTTTATTTCTTTGCCAAGAAAAGAGTTCTGTGATCATCCACTTTAGTTGTCTTTGGTGGTCTTCCAGGTCTTTAGGTGTTGCTGATCTCTCCAATGCTTACCTTCTTTTTAAGAAACTCCCAAATTGTTAATTTGGCCACTCTTAAAGTTTCTGCAATGTCTCTGCTTGGTCTGTTTTGTTTTCTCTCCTTCACTTGCATCAGCACTTCTTCGGAACACAAATTGAGAATTCCCATTAACCTTCTCGAACTTCCTTGACTGCATATCTGTCAGCTGTCTAGCCTGTGAAAATGGAGGGATATTGGACAACAGCAAAGACAGTATTTTTCCAACTCCTACACTTCAGTCACATCTTTATGGCTTCTCTCTAAATCCACTGTGGCGGTGCACAGAGGTAAAATTACAAAATTTGTTTCACTGTCCAAAAACTTTGTGGACCTGACTGTATATAGTAGAGAAAACTTTCTCTATGTTGAATGATGACTAACAGTAAAATGCTGCTCATGCATTCATTTATAAGTGTTAGCAATCTAATAAAGTCATATGTAATGATGTATCAGTCACAGGGGGCATTTTTCTGCACCTAATGCAAAACATGAAGTATTTGGTTGATGAAACAACATCATTATTATTGGTGCTTTTAATTATATAAAGTAAGTGACATAGCTACAACCCACATGATGTCTGAGGAGAGATTTGATGGTCATGTAAGCCTCTCGGAGCGTTCGAGAAAACCCGTTGTCTTCAGTCACTGGGATGAAGTCTGACATGAAAGTGATGCGATTTTCTTTCTTTTCATTTTCACAGCGAGGCGCTTCGGCAAAGTGATTGATGTTGAACTGCGATATCATTTCCCAAACTGTTTTTGAACTTTACATTTCTCACTTCTTCTTTTTTGCTTCGCTCAGTGAATTTCAGTTTTTTCATTTGTAAAATGGCGAGAGTGCTGATCTCGGAAGAAAAAAAATAAATGCAGCAGACCATATATCTCTTTATAGTACTGTTTCCACCACCGGCTCTGCTGTGTCTTGATTTTTCTTTGAATATATATTTCTGAAAACTCATGTTTATCCTTAAAAAAAAGCTAACTGAGCATGTTTCTGCTTCCTTGCAAGTTTCTTTAGCAGATAAGTTGCAGCAAAGACATTAATATTTAGGGGAAATTACAATGTAGTTCACCAATTACTGCTCAATTAACAAGTAATTAATCTTTAAGTAAACACATGTTAACACTTTAATAATCTATAATTTACAAATGCTTTTACAAAGGCCATTTATTCATTGCATTAACTGGAAGTTTTAATTACTGTATGTGTGAACATTTTAGCCACTTTCTTTGTAATTAAAATTAAGTTGAACAGTAAGTCATGATTAAAGTGGCCACAGATTACATTCTGCATTTCTTCATCGTTAGCATCATCATCCCCCTCAGTGCTGCTCATCCTCAAGATGTCCAGAGTGTTGCTCATCAGATGTTGTTTTCAAACACACTTGGTGGCTGAATATGGTGTTTGGTTGGTGCTTAATGAAAGGAAATTAAGGATTACGTAGTCGAAGCAAATCTGAAGTGATAGCGCAGTCTGTTTTCAAATTTCACGCATACATTATCCACCCGACTGTGTTTCGTAGACACGAATAAAGGTCTAATTTACATAAACTGAACAGTACAGCTGGAGCCTTGAGAGTACACATAATGACAAGACTCATAATGACATGTAGCAAGGTAATGACACTGTGTCGCATTCATTTATTGGTAAAAAATATTCTTCTCTATTTTATGCACATGTTTTCTGAAAGATCACATTTTTATTTTATCTTTCGGTTGCATTCATCCTCTACGGTTTGTGATCCTTCTGTTAGTGTCCAAGCATGGAAATCTAAATGCCAGCAGCTTGAACTGAGTCACTCCAGTAGATTAACAGTCGCCGACACATATACAGTATATCAACAGCATGAGAGAGACATAAGTCAAAGCACCCCAGTGAGGATTTACTGCTGCATTTTCTCTGCTCGACTTGTTGCAAAACAGTTCGTCTCACTACAGTACCCATTAGGCTAATTGACACCTCTTGATTAAAGGAGAAAACTCCTGTCTGCAGCAGCTTCTGGTGCAGTTGGCTTTTTTTCTTTTTGGTGCTGTGACTTTCAACAAGGACACTTTAATAGGTGCATTTTGTGCGTCTTTGTTGTGTCAAGCATCAGGACTGAGGTAGAGTATTGTTCGGTGAGGCAGATGCTGCTGATATTGTAGCTGTTGTCATGCGCGAGCTTCTCTGTCTTGCTGAAGAGTGTCATTGAGCTATTATTAGACTTTACAACCACCTGACAACCGCACACAAAGACACAAACACGAGCACATTTCACTCTCCCTCAATTTTTCAAAGCAACTTATATTTACAATTCCGACTGCCCAGAAATGATAGAAATGATAGTAATTATGTTGTGTTGTTTCCACAATGTGGCTGCTACTTCAGTACAGGAGCCAAACAAGTTTGAACAAAGTTGTGATATATTATTTACATGCTATCAAAGATTTATTCTGTCCCAGTGACATCCGTGCACACCAGTCCAGCAGAATGTATATTGTTGAATCTGAAATCGCCTAAAGAGACAAGGAAATGCTGCCTTAGATGTCTGTGCTGCCTTTGTGGATGTCTCACACGCAGTAACAAGCTTAGTTTTGACTCAGTTGTTTTGAACCGCAGAGGGGGCTTCAGATCTGGCGCAATGTTGTTATTGTGATTCTTTTCTTTTTTTAAATTCACGCTCATGGTTCTCTGATCAGTCTTCAGATTCACGGCACACAAACTGTAAAAAGCAGCACAGCAGCAACGGCGGCGTTCTGACAAACATCAAACCGCCCTTTGACTCCGGCTGCTGCGACAGACTCCGGTCAGCCTCTAATTGGCTGGATGCAGGTGTTTCAGAGGCTTTGTCGGTTCCTGGAGCGTGACCTGTGGAAATATTTTAGGAATGCCTGCAAAGAAGTTTCACCCTTTTATTTTTTGCTGTTTACTTGAAGTTGCTTGAATGTCTCACATACAGTTTGACCTGATATTACAGTCAAATCTCATTTTAAGTATTTGTTGTTGAAGGCTCATCAATCACAGGTCTCCATGCGATCATGTTGCTGTTTCCTCAGAGTGTGGTGAATGAGAAGGAGCCAGAACACTTAGTATGAGGATACATTTCATATAAAGACAATTAACTGCTATTATCTTAAGAGTACATCAACAATGAAAGGACTTGTCTGCTTTCTAACAGCTGCCCTTGATTCCAGCACTGAGCTTCACATCCATCCACTTCTCAGATGTTGCTCAGGCTCCCAGAGCATCAGTGAACTGACTTTAAATTTGTCTCCTGCTGGTTCATGAGGCACCGAGGGCTGCTGTGTTCCGAACCATCCTGACCTCTCAGACCTTCTGCTCGCTGCCCACAGAGTCAAAACTAAACTCGGCTGCATTTAGTTTTTATGTGCCACATGACAGGAAGCAAGTCTTGTAAAACTTGAGGTCTGATCTAACTTAACAGTTTTAAATTATCTGTTTTATTTTGCCCTCATATCGGTGACAGTTGAGGTCAGCAGCACTAAGTTTGTAGGCTATCCATCTGTCTCCATTCTCGATATCTCTTAAACAGCCAGAGGGCATTTCTTCAAATTTGGGAAAAATGCATCACTCTGAATGAAGGATGTTAGATTTTAGTGGTCAAAGGTCACAGTGACCTCGCAGAACATGTTTTTGGCCAAGATGGAATAATTTATACACTAATTATAACAAATTTTCACTAGCAGAATAAAATGATGAAATTATTAAACTTTTTATTCAAAAGGTCAAAGCTCACGTCTAAACAAAAATGGAATTAAACTGCAACTTGACTGGATGGGAGAAGCACACAATCCCAAGGTAGTAAGTCAGATTTTCTATTTAATCAAACTGTTTTTAAATATGTCTTTTTATAATACGTTATTTTTATTTTGCATCGTGACTTGATAACCTTCAACTTCTTAAGTAAAGCACTTTTGAAAGTTTCTCATACTACAATTAACTTTCCTTGTCTTTTGTCCTTCCTGTCTCAGCAGCATTTGTTGTAAGGGAGACATATATATATACACACAACATTCTGACCACTGACAGGTGAAGTGAATAACATTGATCATGTTGGTACTATGTGGTGTTCTGCTGGAAAACCTTGGATTTTGGCATCTGTGTTGATGAGACTTAGACACCCAAATAAACATTGTCCCAGAACAAGCACACTCCCTCATGCAAATGGCAATCCCAAATGTCACTGGCCTACCTCTGCAGGAAAATGCACCCCACCACATGGCAAAAACATCAACCAATCAGGAACATCTTGAGGA
>OMNN01102929.1:15211-28471 GCA_900302755.1 Chromis chromis
ACACACACACAGAGAGAGAGATAGAGAGAGAGAGAGAGAGAGAGAGAGAGAGAGAGAGAGGCTTTTGGCAAACTTTGGATTCACTTCCCATTTCTCAAAATATGTTTTTGCAGTTTTTTCTTTTGGGACTTCCTGCAATTTCTGGACTATTTAGACAACAAACTCAGGACAGCAAGAGTATAAATAATAAAAACAGTTACAAAGAGATCCGCTTCATAAGTGGATCCCATCAAACCCACTGAGCCCCATGAACGCAGCATCAGTCTTAACCCCGAACGCACCACCAGGGATGACGAAGTGTGAAATCTAAAGACTTATCTGCTTCATTATTTACAAGTGGGTTTTGCTCTGGGAACGATCCCTCAAAACTGGATGTGAGCGTAAATTTCTTCTCACCTTGGCAGCTTCATGGTCTGTTGTGGTCCCATAAAACCTGACCTATTTACAAACTTTTGTCTCCTTTCCAAGGAGAATTTTATGACATCCTCTACACTACAAATCCATAAAATGAACGACCCTCACGGAGAATGTCTAATTTATTTGTTTTTGTTTTTCTGTTTTATCGGACAGGAACAACTAGTAGATAAAAAACTATAAATGCCTAAACCAGAAATATAGAAATACACATGGGACTGCACAGGAATTGGGTTAGCAAATACTTGCATTTAAAAGTCATCACATCACCCCAGATTTGAGAATTGATCTCTACCAAACTCAGTGTTAACTCAGAGTTTATTATATTTTTTCTGGATTTTTTTGTTTAAAATATATTACCTAATATAGACAGTAATGTGTTGTAATAGATGAACTCACAAATGCTGCTCCCAGTACTGTGGATTGAAAGCAGAGCAAGTTTTGTTGTAACTGTTGAACTCCTACAGATGAAGTTATCTTGTGTGAATGTTGAAGTTATTCCGAGCCAGAAAGCACTTGTCTGAACTGGGCTCTGGCATAAGATGGACGTTAAGAAAAACAAACGTAGACGCAGCTTCTGAGTGACCTCCACCGTCTGGACCAAGTGTTGTGTGGAATTATATTCGGTTAACTCATTTCATTCTTTAAACAATGATATTACTTTTGTAATCACAGCAGTTAATAAAAATCTGACCTCATATGATTGTGTAAAAGTGGAATTTGGGCCAGTAAACATATCAAACTAGCCAGAGATGTGTTGGGAGATGACTCACCATCTGAGGCCAGATCAGACAGTTTTAGGGATCCCTGGTCAACGTGAAGCTCAGGACGCCATGAGACATGAAAATTTATTGCCAAATATATTTCATGGAGCAAAGATTTATCGCTTTTATTTCCTCCTTTTCCCCCCAAAGTTTCCAGGTAAAAAAAATTGATTTGAAATGCAAATTATGACTATATTTTTCACATCTTCTGGAGAGATTTCTCTGTAAAAGTGCCAAAACAGTGAGCCCCCTGTATACAGCGTTACAACACCGATCAGCCAAAACATTAAAACCACTGAAAGGTGAAGTGAATCACATTGATCATATTGTTACTATGTCGTGTTCTGCTGGAAAACCTTGGATTTTGCCATCCGTGTTGATGAGACTTAGACACCCAAATAAACATTGTCCCAGAACAAGCACACTCCCTCATGCAAATGGCAATCCCAAATGTCACTACCCCTACAGGAAAATGCACCCCACCACATGGCAAAAACATCAAACAATCAGGAACATCTTGAAGAACATGACAATGGCCCAAGATGTTGATTTGACCTCCAAACTTCCTAGACCCCATTCTGATCAAGCGTCAACAGGATGCAGTGGAACAAGTTTGATTGACAGAGGCCCCACTGTACAATCCAGAGTACCCAAAGGATCTACTGCCAATGTCCTGGTGCCAGACCCCATAGGACACCCTGAGAGGTCCTCTTGTCCATGCCCAATGGTTCAGAGCATTTTTGACCACATAAGGGGGACCAACACTATATTAGGCAGGTGGTCATGATGTTATGCCTGATCGGTGTATAAGGGGTTACTAGCAAGACTATGAGTGAAGTGTGGCCGTAGTAATGGAGGGTCATTTCCACTCAGAACCCAAATTTGTCGATAAATTATGTAGAATTAATTTAACACCATTTGTTGACATGAAGATCATAGCTATTTTTAATCAGTAAAAGTCTCCAAAAAGGTAAAATTACTGTTATTTCACTTAACTGATAACTGAAGTAGGATTACTTGCGTAAAACAAATAAAAGTTTAAAAGTAATTCATGTGAAGGCTGAGTTGAGGAACACTGAAGTGGCAACACATGGTCACTGTGAATGGGTCACTGACAATGTTACCTTTCACAAGGAGCTTGTCAACTAAATCTCACTCCAAATTCGGAGATGGTCCCAAAACCGACAAAGTTTTCCTTCTTCTAATATCTATGGAGACAACTTATTAGAAAAATATCTATTTAACACCAGTGGCATTTTGCTGTTACCTGACGTTAAAAGTTCCTGTTCTGTTTCAGCTCTAAACACCAGCAGCACCAGGTGATGCCTGCAACCTCTTCTGTTACGAATGCGAACGGTTTCCCTTTAATCAGCAGTGATGTCACAGGGTCCAACAGTAAATCTGTATTTCTATCCCAGTCTCCCTCCAAACATGGCTTTTTTAGTCAAATTTGAAAGCAGTGAGTTCCCTTTAGTGTCATTTTTCAGGGTAGCCCGCAAGACTTATAAAAACCGTGAATGTCAGAAATAGACGCCATGTACGGATTCATTGCCAAATGTTCTCTGCTGGTGTTGTTACTGTCGCTGCTTGTCAGATGACGAGAAGTTTAAAAGGTGAAAGGGTGTATTTGAACCCAAACCATCATCTTTTCTTAACCCTGTAGTCTTGGTAACTAAGCTTAATCAAACAATGAGTAAAAATAGGACTTAAGTTTCAAAATGAAATATAAAAAGAGAAAAACTTATGGTCTGACTTGGGACATGAATGTAGGTCTCCTGGGTGAAAATCCTGTTACTTTCACTGCCTTCATCCCTCAAACCTCCTTAGGAAACTTTTTAAAAATAGAAAACCACTATACGTTTATCAGCATTAAATTCTGGGGTGGGTGACACCAACGCCCCAGGACATCATTTTGACAAAATGTCAGTATTCGACGCTCTAGGAATGAGAATGGGTTGGTACGTAACTGTAACAAGATGAGAAGTTCAAATATTGATTAGGATTTTCAGGTGGTGTTAAGTTACTCTCTTGATATATGGAAATCTTATCATACCAACCCTTTCTTATTTTCTTATTAAGACCATTCCTACAGGATACATGGCAGTTCTAATCTTTATAGGTCTTTTTGCACAATACTTCATCAAAAATGCACTTAAAATGTCAAATTATGACTTCAGGATAAAACAAAACATAGTTAGAATAACAAATGTATTTATAATCAGCCATTTAATATGCTTGATTCCAAATGGATTTAGCTAAATCGTGCTATCAGTAAAGGTGAATGATGGAGCTGCACAAAATCTTTCTGCTACCTTTATTACCACTATTACTGCTCATGCATTTATTACTGGTATGCATTTATGGTCATTTATAATCCAACTCCTGGTGGTGCTACTGATGCCTGTGCTGGTCACTCCTGCTGCTATTAATTCACCTGTCTTTTACAACAATACACTGATAATAATGACAACTAGGATAACAGCAATAGTAGAGGAAATGGTCTGCATCACAAAGGGTGACCAGTTTGTAGAAAACAATGGCTGTTTTTCCAGCAGAACCTCTATTTCCACATCTGGATGCCAGGTAGCCTGACCCCTGTAGATTGCACCACACACACGAATCTATACACACTACACACACACACACACTGGGCCAAGCGACCGAGGGGGCCTGTTAAGCTAAATGGAGATATTTAGCCCCCAGACTGGGAAAATAAAAAGTGTAATGTAATGGAGCCAGCTGTGAAAGCACTGAATGGTACAGAGTAGAATACAACAGGACATTGCCTAAATGACTGTGACTGACTGTAATTTAACCTGAGAACAGATTCAAGGTCAGCGCCGGCCACGGCAAGACTAGTGATGACATCAGGTGTAGGATGAAAGTAGATTGTAATAGAAGTATATATGTTTCCCTAATGAGAGTTACTTAATAAGCTGTTCTTGGATGTTTCATTCATGAAGTTTTTGTTTCTACAAAATGAAAATAGTATTGACTGTATTGTATTGTATTATTTATACAATATATTATATATACACTGATCAGCCACAACATTATGAGCACTGACAGGTGAAGTGAATAACATTGATCATATTGGTACTATGTAGTGTTTTGCTGGAAAAACTTGGATTTTGGCATCCGTGTTGATGAGACTTAGACACCCAAATAAACATTGTCCCAGAACAAGCACACTCCCTCATGCAAATGGAAATCCCAAATGTCTCTGGCCTACCCCGCAGGAAAATGCACCGCACCACATGACAAAAATATCAAACAATCAGACCCCATAGGACACCCTGAGAGGTCCTCTTGTCCATGCCCAATGGTTCAGAGCATTTTTGAGCACATAAGGGGGACCAACACAATATTAGGCAGGTGGTCATAATGTTATGCCTGATCGGTGTATAATGCTTTCATTGATAGCCCAAAATAAATTGTTTTAATGTCTGGCATGGGGATCGCTAGAGGTTTAGTGAACCATGGACTGGAACCTTTGGGCAATTTAATCTCCATCTAACCTGCATAAACTGCACAAGAGGAAACCAGAGCAGAAAACCCACACAGTAATGGGCAGAACATCTACATATAAGGCCCCCACTGGCCGGATTTAGGACAGAACAACCGCTGCCAACCCCTGTGCCACCCACAGGTAAAGCTTTATAAAGTAGCTTGCATGTACATTTCAAAATATTTTGAAATTCTTGCAAACCCTGTTCGTTCATCATAAGGAAAAAGAAAAAGAAGCTGTGAGGAAAAAGTTTCTGGCGAGCATTTAGCATTTAACTCATTTTAAAGCAACTCACAGAGTGGCTTTGCCGTATTTATGATCATCTGGGGGCAGCCAAACACAACATGTAGAGGATGAGGAGAAGCTCCGGCTGCATATACAGTGGAGTATTTTACATGGCAGTCAGACCTGTGTGGGCCACTGGAACTGCAGCTAGTAGTATTTAGTATTTTCAGTGCTGCTGTAAATAGTCTATGTGTGTGTGTGTGTGTGTGTGTGTGTGTGTGTGTGTGTGTGTGTGTGTGTGTGTGTGTGGTGCTGGTGGCTTCCTGGTGTGTTGTTTTGTACCTTCTCCTCCGCTTTGCTCTGAGACGTTCAGTTAACGTTAAATTAAAGTTTTCATAACAGCTATATTATTGAGCCCGTTTCTCGCTCCCCACACTCTGAGGTAATGCAGTGCAAAGAGTTTTTACGAGCACTTAACACTAATGTTACACTATTGCTGCAGTCATGAGCTCATGTTCTGGGCCCCCCCACCTTTCACACTCAGTCCATATATATCTCACTTTGCCTCACTCCCTCTGCACTCTTAAAGGTGTTGAACTCTATTACAACTTTTGGTTGTATAGTTCTCTAGCTATGCAATATCGTAAGTCCAAACTTGTTGATTCTTTTATTGTTTTTTGCTGTCACATATATTTTCTGTAGCCTTAAAGATGTAATTGGATCAATATGCTTAATTTAAATACATTTTTAGGCTGAAGATTTTGCTTTTTATGCTTTCTGGCATGTTTTAAATGCTGCTTTTTATTTTCCCCAATGCAATCTGCTTTCCATTTCTCTTTTAATCTGTTTTTTCTAGTCTCCCCAGTTGTTTTTTTTCTGCCACTGTCTGTCTGCACATGAAGACCTCTGCAGCACAATTTGTGGTTGAGAAATTGAAGACACTCCCCTCCGTCACACTCACAGGATTTCATTATCCAACAGCCTCATGTCCGTTTATTAATTAAAACTTTTCTGCAATGTGGCTGGCACACACCATCACTTTCATTATTTTTTACCTCTACCTGTGCTCTTAACATCTTCTCAATAAGATGGAAACAAGGGAAAACAGAACGGTAAACATGCACTTCTTTTAAAAGACACAATCGAATTTAAGATCTATTTAACTTTAGGTCAGAACCAGATGTTCATTTAAAAACTAATCATTGGTGACCAGGCGAGCTGCACATTAACACTCCCACTATACGCTGATTAGCCACAGCATCAAAACCACTTGTTGGCATTGGATTGGGTCTTGTGGGTTGAGGGGTCGGGCCTCCATGGATCAGTATGTTCTGGCACATTCTGCGGATTGGATTGAGATCTGTGGAGTTTGGAGACTGGGTTAAGTTCTTGCACTGTTTGTTGTCGTTCCTGAGCGATCTTTGCACTGTACTGGGATGCATTGTCCTATTAGAGCTGCTGTTGCCTTCTGTGTCAGCATGTAAGGTTTCCCAGAAGAACATTGCACTGTAATAAGAGGAACAATGTTATTCACCTGTCTGTGGTTTGAATATTGTGACTGATTAGTGTACATTACCTCACCCACTATGTCAGAAGCACCTTTTAACATCTTTTTTTGATCTTGTTTTGCCATTTTTCTACCCGAACACATCCACAGCCGAGGCCCAGAGTCACCTTGTCCTTGTCCACCTGTAAATCAGACTCCTGGGTCGAAGTTATCAGCCGGGCTTAACAGGCTGTATTTATTGGCTGTGAGCAGGTCCGCAGGAATTCCACAGAATTACTGCAAGTATGACTTACTGCCTATTACTTGCTACACATGCACACTCGCAGTTCACACATGAAAGTATATGAATGTAGGTGAAGTCACACACATGAGCCCACGCAGAGAACCATTAATTTTTATACTGTTTGCCGTTCCTGCAAAAGGCCTAATCAGTTGATTTACAGGCTCTTTCGCCCTGTATGTATTTTCAGCATTCTGCTTTTATATTAGATTCAGGTTTCTGTTATACTTTGCTTTTACGGGCTAATTTAGAAACCAGCGAGTTGCCTCTTGTTAATGCTTCAACATGCTCTGCAGCTCAGGACCGAACTAGTAAAGCTTGTTTTAATAAAAACTCTCTGGTGACAGAAAGAACCACTCGACAGGCTGAATAACTGTTGCTGCTGTTTAAGTCACTGTATCGGTTTACATTACATCCGAATTACAGAACCACAAATAAAGTGAGAGAGATGTAAAGGAAGTGTGGACTAAGCTGGACGACATGAAACTTCCGGAAAACAGCATGGAAATTAAAATTACTTTTAATGTGAGAGTTTTTTGGTTGATGTCCCATCTTTCAAGCTTACCGTCTGATTAATCCAACTGTATACAGAAACAATATATTACAAAGAATCATATTATGGAAGGTTGAATCAGGTGACATTCTTCTACGATGACAGCTTCAGCAAATCGTAGAGGTAAATGTTTGCCGTATGTGTGTGGGCCACTTCCACTGAAGGCTCTCTGTATTAAAAAACACAATTTATTTAAGGCTGCCGGAAATGTGGCAAGTGAAGTCACTTCTTTAAAGAAAGGTTACAACAGACACACAACCTTATTGCTTTTCATTGCTTTATTAAAAGGTGCGACCCCGCAGCCCGATGTGTTGGCTACATCCTCATTTTCTCACCTTCATGAAAAGCGTTTTATGAAGCTCAATGACTTGCTTCCTTCCTTGATTTTATTAAAAAAGCCCTTTTATATTCGACTGCGAGGGTGTTTTGTAGGAACTTACACCCCAAAATGATGACATGTCTGTGATATATTAAACAAGTTCGATGGAAATTATGTACAGAAGTTAATATTGGATTTTTAAAAATATTAAATATTTTTAAAAATCCAATATAATATATATAAATATATAAATATTTGTGATATTTTGGGATGTTATGTGATAATACAAGCACCAAGGCCTGGAGTAGGAGCAGCTACACTGCAACATTGCAGGTAAAAAGCCATTTTTGCATACAAAGTTTAATTAAAATGTCACTTAAGTGATTTCAACAGGTCCTTTTTTTTTGTCCCCAAAAGATTAAATAACATTTTTAAAAATCCAAAGAATTTTATCTAAAATGGAAAGAAAAAAAAGGTAAATTAAAGTGCAAATAAAGTACTGCAGGAGGCATTTTATTTATTTATTTTTTACCCCGAATTCTGCATTATTTTCTTTTTTCACATAGTTTATTTTTTAATGCACTTTAAGAACAAACAACAATAACTGCAATATTTTTTTTGTTCTTGGAAACTAAAACCTTTCCCATTATGCTATTGCTGTCATTAATCGTTTGAAAATTACTATTACAATTAGGTAGATATAAGTCAAATACTTCCTACTCTGTATCAAATGTCCCTTTTCCTTTTACACTACCATAATGTCTTTTGGAACACAACGAGGTAAGAAATAAAGAAATAGTTTTCCGTGTTTGTTGTGGTAGAACTGGTCTCTGCAGAGCCCTGACCTCAACCCATTCAGTTCCATTTGGATGAATTGGGAAGCCAACGGGGAGCCAGGCCTTATTGCTCAGCATCAGTGCCCGACCTCACTGATGTTCTCATGCTTGAATGAGGGCAAATCCCTGCAGTCAGATTCACAAATTTTGCAGAAAGCCTTCCTAGAGGAGTGGAGAGGGTTGCACTGTATTAACCTTCTGAACCCCAAAACCAGCCAGCGGGTTTGAAAGGCATGTTATCTTTTTAAAAAATTGCCAAAATTACACCATTTGTCACAGATCGAAACTGTAAAAACAGAAAAAATTGACAGATTATCAACTTCCCACGGTCATTGAACTAATCACATGTGATGTACAGTTCCATCAGGAAAAATGAACAAATCTGAGCCCAAAATCATTATTTCTTAGAAAGTTTGCAAAAACCAGATTCTGTAAAAAACTAAAATTCTGCGCTCTTCAAGCAACAGAGAAATCATTAGTGACTCAGCTGCAATCATCATTCATATGACAACAATTCTGGGACTATTCAGCTGAATTGCAGACTTTGTTTACACAGAGCAGATAGAACACAAATATTGAAACAAATTACAAATGTAAGCAGTAGAATATACAAATATATATACAAATATGTGGAGCCCTGATTATATTCCAGTATTGGCAACACATGTGGGCACTTTGAAAAACACTGTAAATGCTAATTCCCATTTTGTTTTATGATTTGTGGCATTATATCTTTGTTATACTGCAAAAAAGACATTTGAGTTCTCTCTACTTTTAGCCATGTTTGTGATGTTTCCATAAAAGTGCAGGATTATATATACCGTTTCTGATTCAGATGGTTAGACTTTATCTTTTGTGTCATGTCATTTCTACATTCTTGATCTTGCATTAAAGTGTTACATACCTGTGATTTTGGAATGACATGTTCAGCAGTGTCAAATCTTCAGATGTAATGTTCAGGCATCTTTGGCTGTGTGGTGTATAGTTAGTTAATGGCCATTCATAATAATCTCAGCATCATCGAAGGATCCCGCTCTCATTCCCAGGTTGTGTTTGTTTACTACTTATCTATTGCATATGAAAGCCTCCTTTGTACTGGGACTCAGAAAACATCAGGAAACTCATGAATGATGTGATGCTGCAGGACCATGATATCTTTTTTCCACCTCTGATCCTCAACTTTGCACAATCGCACACACAAACATAATGCTTCTGCCTTTCATACCCATTTCGAAAGTCAACAAAGACTTGTTCCCTTTTTACAATCTGTCTCAGACCCTTCTCTGCGGTAAGATGAAAATCTCTTTTCTTATATAATCCTTATTTTCTCAGAGATCAGCTTCCTTAATGCTACACCTCTCACAATAGGCTGCCTGTCTGTGCCCAACATAGGGCATCACTGCAGTGATAGTTGCCAAGCAACCACAGTGAAAACATCCTTCTCTGATGGCAAAGTGCAGTGACCCCTGAGATCTGTAGCATGCATCTGCAAAAACACAAACACATATTGTGGATGCAAAGGACAAAAAAAAAGAACACACAAATGCTCCAAACGTAGAAGCAGAGAAAGTAATGTTGAGGGAAAGGTCAGACCTTTGCCTCCAGCTGGTTGTGTTGACACACTGCATGGCAGTTTAAGCACATAAAGTGAGAGAAAGAAAAACACAGAATATCTATGCAGAAGAGCAATATGACTTAATGATATTAATATTGTTGGTAAATGGGAGAGTTATTTCAGGCATCCAAAGCTCAGACAGACAATAAAAGTTCTGTATTGTTTCATTTCTTCCAGTAAAAATCTTTAGACAGTGCTCCTAAATAGAAAACATTAACAACCAGTTAATATCTGGTTTTGATAAATAAGTCATATGTGGTACAAGACACAAGTTTCAAGCCTGAGAACATAAATGCCTAAAAATAGATACCAACTATGACTCCATTTAGAATTTTTGGTAAGAAGCTACATTGCTGATTGCAAGATGAAAAAAATAAAAAAAATAAAAAAGCACTGAACAAAGATAATCTTGGAAAATTAGGCCATTGCCGCATTATGTTGTTCTCCCAGTTGTGCTAATAAAACTATTGACACTTCTAAAGGTTGTAAATAGTTTTATTAGATCTTTTTTTTTTGGGAAAAAAAGTCACAACAGTGTGAATGTTGGATCATGGCACATTGTTGAGCAGCTGTTCATGTGCATGACTTTTAAAGGCAAACAGCCTCGCAGGCAACATGCACACACACCGATAACCCACACGGACACATGCAACAGACTGATGGAGACAAAGAAACCTGCACAGATACTGATAACGCGCACATGAAAGCACCCACACACGTCTCGCTGTGTTTGTTGTCGTTTCCATAGCTACTGCTTTTTGATCTTGAATGCTGCTTCTCTGTTTGCACCTGCGACTGAAGATTATTAGATTAATGTTACGGAGATGCACAACATTTTTCTCTTTCTTTCTTGTGTGGCCAAGCTGTACGCTCATTTAGTCTAATTGGGTATTCTACCACATGCTGTTTTTTTTCTGATTATTTTAGAACTAAGGATACTGTCCAAGATATAGAACAACATTCACAAACACCAGCAATGGAAGCTTGATGCAGTGGATTAACATGCACCTCACTTGTTCCTCCTATTCATAAACCCTAAATCAACTGCTTCAGTGCCTTAACCATATGGAAAACGAATAAAACTACTGAGGAAAAGTCATAATGTTAAAACTGAAACCTTAAATACCACAAAAATGGTTCTTATTACTTTGGTTTAGTTTGGCTTAGATGCAGTTTATAAGGTTCTCCCATGCTGCCAAGTATAAAGTAAACAGCGAGTGTCACTTTTCTCATTATTTCAGAATGCAGGATGTAACATATACACTGGAGAACATGAACTAACCTGTATTTAGCTGCGCTGTAGGTATGACCAAGTGCCCAGGAAGAGGCAGTAACCTACACTTTGGCATTATGGAGCTTTATCAACCTCCCACTGTGAAGAGGTGACACACTCCTGCTGACTGTAAATGCTGTCTTGTCCTTGTTTAGCAGTATTGCCAACTGACATACCTTTATTGCAAATTATTACTCCAGTAAATGTATTCTGACAAGCAAAGGCTCTAGATTTCCACTGAAGAAAAATCATTTTAAAACTACCAAAAAGTCCACACTTGTTTTTTGTTCTCATTACTGGCAATTATTTTGTAGGGGTCAGAAAAAGTTTGCCTTTACTTTGGCACTAAGAAGTTCCAGACCTGCTCTGAAATGACAAATGATCACGTCAACAAAAGCCTCATGCAGAGTGTTAATTAAACAAGCAGAAAAACACAGACTTTTCTGGGGGGAGTCTAGGAGTCTATCCTAGCCGACTCTGGGCGAAGGCAGGGGACACCCTGGACAGGTCGCCAGTCTATCACAGGGCTACACATAGAGACAAACAACCAAGCACACTCACATCCACACCTATGGACAGTTTAGAATCACTAATTAACCTTAGCATGTTTTTGCACTGTGGGAGGAAGCTGGAGAACCCGGTGAAAACCCATGCTGCACAGGGAGAACATGCAAACTCTACACACAAAAATCTCAGGCTGTGACGTGAACTTCTAGCTGTGAGGCAACAGTAGTAACAACTGAGCCACCACACCGCCTGGATACTCAATATAAACTGATTTGAACAATGAATGTTGAGTTCCACTGTTCTGAAGGAACGGAATCTGAGGAAGACTATTCTGCTCAAACTAGCTACACTGTTTTGAAGTGATGGCAATTCTGTGCTTCATTATGAGAATCACTCATGAAAACAGCAAAGTTTTTTGGCAGCACCAACATAATTATCACTCCACACCTGCCCTACTTACGAGATTTGGCTCCCTACAGCTTCTTCTTCTTGCTGTTTTGGTGCAGTGGAGAGATCTAGTCGCAGATGGTGCTTGCTTCCTACAATACGGGCCTTCCAGGGAGCAGGCCAAGCGTGGCAGGAGCACTGGGAGCAGTGTATCACCGCACAAGGAGACAGCCAAATATAAATCAGGTTTGGTTTTAGCTTTTTGTGTGCAGATGAGGAATTTTATGATCTCACCTCATAAAGCCTCTGTCAAGGCTTTCTGACTTTCTCTTGTAGGGTTTCCATGGATGTCTGATTTTCGATATATACCAATCAGCCACAACATTATGACCACTGACAGGTGAAGTGAATAACATTGATCATATTGGTACTATGTGGTGTTCTGCTGGAAAACCTTGGATTTTGGCATCCATGTTGATGAGACTTAGACACCCAGATAAACATTGTCTCAGAACAAGCACACTCCCTTATGCAAATGGCAACCCCAAATGTCACTGGCCTACCCCCGCAGGAAAATGCACCCCACCACTTTGCAAAAACATCAAACAATCAGGAACATCTTGAGGAACATGACAATGGCCCAAGATGTTGATTTGACCTCCAAACTTCCTAGACCCCATTCTGATCAAGCATCAACAGGATGTATTGGAACAAGTTTGATTGACAGAGGTCCCACTGCATGAGCCAGAGTACCCAAAGGATCCACTGCCAACGTCCTGGTGCCAGACCCCATAGGACACCCTGAGAGGTCCTCTTGTCCATGCCCAATGGTTCGGAGCATTTTTTGAGCACCTAAGGGGGACCAACATAATATTAGGCAGGTGGTCATAATGTCATGCCTGATCAGTGTATATAACATCCAAAAAATGTTATATGTAAGAATATGAAATGTTACCTCAGTGCTAGTTGCATAATTTTTTTATGTGTTTGTCTTAAGGTGACAGATGGCAGCATTTTATAGTCATGGCTTTATGTTTTCTCGGTTTTACTGGGTTAATGATTTTCTTGTTTG
>OMNN01102933.1:6675-23898 GCA_900302755.1 Chromis chromis
CACTGCATTTGTGTATAAAAAAAAGTCCCTGCTGTGTCGGCTGGTGTTGTTGAGCATGTAGATCAGGGGTAGCCAACCCTGGTCCTCGAGAGCCCCTATCCATCATGTTTTAGATGCTTCCCTCTTCCAACACCTGATTCAAATGATCAGCTCATCATCAAGCTCTGCAGAAGCCTGATAACGATCCTGATCATTTGAATCAGGTGTGTTGGAAGAGGGGAACATCTAAAACATGCAGGATAGTGGCCCTCAAGGACCAGGATTGGGCACCCCTGATCTAGCAGGATAAACCCTAACCTGAGGCTCAACATAACCCCGCTAACTCATTAATCTAGCTTTGTAGTCTCCGTGTTCAGAGAAGAAGCAAAGTGCCACACAGCTCTCCAAAGCTGTGGTTTGTGTTATATGGAGAAAATATTATCAAGACGTCCTGAGGAAGAAATTTGCAGTGAAACTACTTTCATAATAAACTGCTGCTGAACTTCCTGCGAGTCCTCCTACGACTCTTTCAGATATCAGGACAAGAAAAACAAAACACACCGGTACAACAGATGTAAAATCTATTTCAGTACCGAGCACAGCTTCTTCGGTGCCGCTGTTTATTTTTTCTGCATCTCAGGTTTTGTCTAAGAATCATTCGGGCAAATTCACTGACGGAGCTGGAAGAGGGATTAGCAGGAGGTGAAATAGAGTACAGTATCACAGTGAGGAAACTAATACACTGGTCTGACGGTGTTTTGGTATCTAAGAGCAGCCGGGCAGGAAGAGCCTATTGCAAATGATTAGAACGGCAGTCTAAACATATTCACCGCGCGATGAAGGAAGAGGACCACAAGCCTTTCAACAGAGGTTTGTGTTCAACAAGTATCAAAGAAAAGGGAGGAAATTCTTGAATGAAAAGCCGAAAACTGAAACACTAAAAGTCCCCCTCCTCTTCCTCAAACTCGCTGACAGTCATAGAAACGGAGAAAGGGTTAGTTCCTTGAGCACGGCTAAGCCTAGTACAAATGATGCCAGTGTAAGGCCTGCTGTAGTGCTGAAGAGATAAGCCACTGATACCAAATGTTGAGGAAGAGACTGAGTCCAAAAAGTGGAGACTAATAGACACTTATTGGCGACGCTACAGGAAGGTGGCGAAAGCATGAATCAGACGCATCTGAACCTCCAAGTGGTTGAAGTTGAAGTTTACAAATGGGAATAAGCATGTGTTAGCAGATTTACTAATTCACAACACAGCTCTCCCTCCTGGTGGGTAATTCTGTAGTTATGACCAAAACTATTAGATCCGGCTTCACTTGATTTTCCGAAGTCGGATTGAGCAGATCCACTGATTTGTGCTACAGCTGAATGAAAGCGAGTGACATAAAGCAGACTGACAAGGAGGGTAATAGCAAAAGAAAGAGTGACACTGCACAAAGCCGGCGAAAACTAGAAAAGGGAAAAGAGGTTTCAACAGTTGTGCAGTATTACAAATGCAATAGTGGTCTATCCTCTATCCTCTGATCCTGGCAGAGCAACAGTGAGAGCGTCTGGACGGGATGGAGGCTTTCTATGCTCTCTCTCATTTAATTACAACACAGAGCTGCAGGATTAGACAGGGGCCTGTGTTCACAGCCTCATACTGGCACTACCACTGAGCTGCTTCCCTCCTCTATTTCCCCAAATCTCTCGCCTTTCTGTTTTCTGGAATTATCTCCCATCTTCTTCTTTTTAATATCTTCTCCACTTGTCTTCTCTATCCTTTTCTCTTTCAGACTGTTTCTCTGATTAAATCTTTTCTTTGTTTAAGCTTTTGTCTTCTCTGTTCCCTTTTTGACTAGTTCTGCAGTCACCATCCTCTCCTCGCTTCTCTCCCCCTCTAATCCTCCCATCCTGTTTTTGCCGGAATTTCATCTGCGATGCAGACACATCTTTATCTCTGTCTCAAACACATGTTTACTCTTGATTATAAAGAGACAACTGTGAATCCTTTAAGTGACAAAGTTGTGAGCGGGGCATGTGTTTGCTTGAAAATATTTGTGCATGTGTTGAAGTGTGTGATTGTGACGAAACGGAGAGTGTGAGCTACGCGTTAATGTGTGTGTTACTTGGAGGTGTTTGTGCCCCGGCGGTCTCTACAGACTGCGATGGCACACTGCCTGGGCAAGCCTACACACACACACACACACACACCTCCATACAACCACCACCACCCCTCCACATGCACTTGATTAATGGAAATCCCATTTTGTTTCCAGCAGCATGGCTAATTAAACTGGTAGTTAAAACAGTGCTCATTAGCTTGCTACCACAGAATGCGGCGACCAGGCCCTCTAATGACGCTCAGTGCTGCTGGGCGTCAGCAGAGGAGCCACAGAGAATACTACTGTTAGTGCTGACAACTGTATCCTAACACAGTCATAGTGTACTGTATTCACAACGGACTGATACTAATTAATATTCAGTGAATAATACGCGCGCGCAGGTGGATGGATAAACAGTGGGCTTAACTTTCCCCATCACAGGTGTGAGTAAACAAAGGCGGTACTGCGGCGGCACACACACTAAGTAAAAGCAATGATGATAAAAAAGCAAGAAGAACTAAATCAGCCACAGCAGATAGCTAATGTCCCTGCTGCTCTCCACTCACAGCCGTCACCTGAGGTTCAGCTGAGACCCAAACGGAAAGGCCAATTACAGCTGTGGATCTCTCCAGCAGAGATGTTAGCTGTGGCCGAGAACCTGCTGCTAGGACAAATGTAGCACTTTATATGTGGGCAGTCTTAGCGCTTCACCGTTCACTTTATTGTCCAATATTGTAGGAAATTTAGACTAAACCTCCACCAGCGCTGCATCCATGAAGTCACACCACATACAGAAAAGACTGCGTACGACAGCTACAGAGAACAACAAAGACATCTAAGAGCATACCAATAAATATACAGTAAAGAAACAGCTTAGATTAGGGGGTTTCTAAAGCATCTTCACTGCACATAGAGTACTGTGCCACTGTCATGGCCAGTTTAGATGTTAAGATTGTCATCCATCAGTCAATACCATTGAGGAGGCACCTGATTGGTCTCTAATTCATTCTGCCGCAGGACAACAACCACAAACACAGCTACAGTCACTATGAACTATTTTCAGGCAGCATACACTGAGGCAGCTTAAATTCACAGAAGATCTGTGGTACGTTCTGGTGGGTCATTCCATTTAACATCAACCTGAATCTGAAAAAGTTCCCCTCTGACCACCTCAGAATCAGCTGATCTCTGATGCACAATATATTTAGTTTATTTAATGAAAACAAGCAAAATGTAACCTTTATAGTATGAATATTTTAGTAGTTACAGGCCCCTGAGCTACATATGGATGGGTCGATATGTTGCGCTTTTTAATTTGCGTAATTTTTCTTTCCATAATTTTTTTAACCCTTGTAACTTTACAAATACAGGAGATTAACACATTTTCAGGGATGGAAAACACATTTGAGCTCTGTTAAACTGTAACTAATTCAGTTTTACATCCACTCCAGGTGTCACAGCCCATAGATAAAATGATGATTGATTTGTTATATGACCAACTTTGAGCATCAGTATTATGGGCTATATCATAGTTTTAACAGCAAAACTACCCAAGTTTAATGTGTTTGACACAGAATCATAGAAACAAGCACTGATACGCTGGATGTGTTTCTGTTTTCTGATCATTCACTAGAGAAAACTTTAAAAGGGGCATTTTGGGTGATGTTTCAAGGTTCATATGAGCATGTGTGATAGATGGAAACAAGTTATAGCAAATTAAAGGTCTCATTTTGATCTACATTTTGATACCAGGGTCATCTTCTAGATAGGATTCCTTCTGTGTCAAAACTATTTTCTAAAATAACTCAATAATGCCCATAGTATGAAGGTATCATTTTGCATTCATTCATTAAATACAACCCAACCTATCTTGTACAACTGCATCTGGATTGGACTGCATTGGATTCAGGTTTCTTTTACTTACTGCACATTGTAATGAAGCTCCCTGATAAATACAAACTATTCATGGCATCAGTACTGTATACATGTGTGAGTAGAAGGACTGTTTTGTTATGTGTTATTTTTGGTTTGTAAGACAGTAGGTATACCACTCACATTTCTACGAGGGAAGGTGGTGAGGAGCTTGAATTCGTCGAAGGGGTATCCCTTGGAGGCCACAAAGTCGAAGAGGACCTGGAGCTTACAGCTGCCCAGGAAACGCCTTTCCAAAAACTCGCCGCTGGGTGTGCGGATTCTCAGTTTGCTGATCTGCTCTCCTGCCTCTTCTTCGGGCTCTGGAGGTAGGGCCTGCTCCAATGACAAGCGGATCGCCTGAAAGAGAGAACATCCAGTATTTTTTTGTCAGTACAGTTCACTGAGGACATGTTTGCATACAGGTGTAGGTGAGATTCAACTGTCGTCACTGGTGCTGCCAAATCTTTATTTTTCCAAGCCTCGAGGCATCTTTATATGTATTTGTTTAATTTTTACAGTTTATTAACGGCAAAGTCAGCGTGAGTAATGTTGTGACAAGTAAAATAGAGTCAAGTCTTTTGTACCTGTACGAGTTTTACAATGAGCTTTACAACAAGAGAATTAAATTAGTAAAACGCAACTGAATTAAGTTTGTCCACGTTAAGTCAGCAAGTAACAGTAGTGCCGTTTGATTCTTCTCAATTTAACAGTTTGCGTTTTTGCAGCTTAATTTTGATAAAAGTCAAAGGGGTCTGTAGGGGGGCTGGAGTCTATCCCAGCCGACTCAGGAGAAGGCAGGGGACACCCTGGACAGGTCACCAGTCTATCACAGGGCTACACATAGAGACAAACAACCAAGCACACTCACATTCACACCTACAGACAATTTAGAATCATCAATTAACCTCAGCATGTTTTTGGACTGTGGGAGGAAGCCGGAGAACCCGGTGAAAACCCACGCTGCACAGGGAGAACATGCAAACTCCACACAGAAAGATCCCAGGCGTCCTAACCGGGACGCGAACCGGGGATCTTCTAGCTGTGAGGCGACGGTGCTAACCACTGAGCCATCATGCAGCCCCTCTTTAAGCACCAGTGTATGTGAATTCTTTTTTAAATAATTTTTTTAATTACAACAATTAAATGATGGTCTGTTGGTACAAAAGTACATCATAGGCAAAAATATATCTGACATTACTAAAAAGCGCACATACACCACTTAAACTCAAATCTATTGCCCCTACACAGGGGGACCAGCGTAGGGAAGGTGTTACTTGGACTAAAATCACCCCTGTTTCATTTCACACCCCAGTGAAGATGTGTAACTGATGCCTCATGATCCCATTCCACATGATGATGTGCCTGTCCAGCCTCGGGCCGCGCTGTAGTTGACTGCTGCTGCTTTACTGCTGCTACTGTACGCAGACTCTGTGAGCTGTTCAGGCTTCAGGGGTGACTGTAATAGGAGCTCCTCTGAGATGCATCTCAATGAGAATTGGGGGAGGATGTTTTTCTCACATTTGAACTGTGTCTTGACACCAGGAGCTACATATTTACATCTTCAGTAACATCCAGCGCATGTATCCCTCCAACAATACCCAATTAAACATTGTATTGTATTGTATTTGAAAATTTGAAAAATTGCCAAATACATTGTAATCGTCGGAGTTATTATTATTGTTGTTGTTGTTGTTGTTGTTGTTGTTGTTGTTGTTGTTATTATTATTATAGTGTGTTTTAAGCCCCAAACACACTGAAGCTGTTCCTAAATAAACACAATATTTTTGGTTGTTGCATTTAAAAAGCTCCACAATGCTGCCTAAAAACTATAACCTAAAATAAGTCCTCATTGTGTCTTTTAATTGCTAGTCATGATAAACTGATGTCGATCTATGATATACCTCAAATAATTACTTCTCCCTGCTTTAAAAAGACAGTCCCTGCTGCAGCAGCAACACTGAGTTCTGGCTTCGTTTTCGCCCCTGCAGAACACACATTGAGTCTGTATATTATGTAGACATTTGTATATATTCTTATTGGCCTCCAAGAAAATAGCCTCTGACAGAAATCTGGTAGCACACTTGCTCCAGCAGCTCATGTTATGGAAATGTGCGCACTATAATACCTTTGTGTCCAACTTCATTTAGAGGCTTGAAGTATTTAACCAATTCTAGTTCTTTATACAGAACAATGACATGGATACAGAGTATACTTTGACTATATAATACACAGTATTTTATGAAAGCAGTAACATGTTACAGTATTAAAAAAGAATATCAAAGGTGATATCCAGAGTGTTATTTGACCTACGTCATCATGACAGGCCCTGCATATTATTTGTATAATATAGTGACTTAGAAAAAAACACAGCAGTTGCTCTACAATGAGCTTAACATACTTTAACGGTTGTGTAATTTCTAGCACCGCTATAATATTTTAAACCGTTCCCATGAAATGCCTCTGTTATCAGTATTGCACATATACCTGGAGATGTTATGCAGATTTATCTTGGTTTTATCATATGATATATGTTTGCTCTCGCAATTCAGTAGTGAATTCAAGGTATTTTTCTCTTTCCTCTTTCATTTGAAATGAATTGGTCAGTAGAATTTACAGTGATTGTATACACATACAGGTTTTCTCTCTTCAAAAGCCTTTCACCATAAAATGCCATTTCACCAACAGAGTGTTTTAAATCTTAAACTATTCCAAGTGCTTCATGGACTTTGGATACCTGGGACACAGTGATGTGTAAGCACAATGAGACTGAATCCAACTGTCTGTTGGCAAGACTGGAGTCTGAGCTGGCTCAAACTCAACCCATAGTTCACTTTGCACTTAATATACATCGTATAAATGATAACTATTACCTTTTACCTCTGTCAGACTGGGTCAGTCTTTGTTTTTTGAATGTTAGAGTTCTTCCTGAAATGTTGAATCTGGTTTATGTTTGCCTTACACAATTGAGGTAAAGTGGAAGTCTGTTCCGAATCAAAGGCAACTTTAATCATTAGAATCATTTGATAACAGTAGGACCTCAGATTTTTTTTCACTCCTATTTCTCAGAGAAAATATGTGATAAAGACACTAACAAACAGCACAACAGTCCACCAAGTAATGGAATGTATGTGAAATAAATGACTGTTTACTCAGATTTAGAGCCTCGTCTATAATTCCAGGGCGTGCGTGTTCCTAATTGCACTGTCAATTTTGCTATCTGTTGGAAAGTTCATGCTATCACTGTAATTGGCCTTAGGTTCCATAAACACAAATGCTGGAAGCAGTAAACAGATAGCATTCAGTTTACAGTAAGATAAAGAGCTGCTCAGTCTGTCCTCAAGCTCACGACAACATGAAAGTGTTTATGCTGAAGACTCGCATCAGCCTTACATAATGTACAAACAGCAGAATTACTATACAATAAAATAAATAAATAATAAACAAATAAACTTTATTAATAAATAAATAAACTATGCAATTTGAAAAATTGCCAAATACATTGTAATCGTTGGAGTTCTTATTATTTTATTCCATAAACTTCCTTTGTCCTGGAACTCTTCCTAGGCTATTAATGCAGCATTAATGGCAGCATTAATGATAGTTACATCCTCTTATAGGGGCAATGTCAAGGATGTGCAGTCAACCTTTTTTTGAGCCAAAATGTCAAGGTCAAGGTCAAGGTCACGGCAAGTGCCAAAAACGTCTAGGTTGCTAGATCTCTACAAATAATTGTTGTACAATTTTGATGCTTACATTTCTGAACAGCTCATCTCAAGGGGAGTATTTTATTTAACTGCACCGAAGTTGTACAACCTACCAGTAAAAAGATCGGTAGGGGTCAAAGTTCATGATGTCACAAAAAATACAAAAACGTACATTTTCCCTATAACTTGGCAACAAATTGAGATACAGTGCTCACACTGGTACCACTGAACAGCATTTAATGTTTCCTTTCACTGTGTGACCTTGACCTTGACCTTTGCTCAAGGTCAAGGTCAGTCTTCTGTTTTTCCTGCATTATTACTCAAAAACCATATACACACACTAAAAACACCTCATCTAAAGGCCTACTATTTGCCAGGTTGACGTTTTTGCCAATTTTTCAAATTGCCAGATACGTATTCGCCTCACGAATACAGGTCTTGCCTAGTTTTACTTTTTTTTTTTGTGGATTATTTCACATTACTTTGTAAAAATCTGTTTTCACTTTGATATGAAAGTGTCTTTCTTTCGTAAGTTGACCATGATCCATAGCTGAAACGCCATAAAAAGGGAAAACTTCCAAGGGGGTTGAAAGCTTTTTCTAGGGCCGTACAACTATTAAGACAGAAACATTTCAAAATGTGTTGTTGAGTAAATCTGACACTTACAAAAATGTAGGCTTAAACTTATTTGAATTAATCAGCTGTTATCTGTAGCACGGGAACTGAAAAGAGCTTAAGTCTCTTTTTCATGCTGTAGTATTATGCTGCATCCAGCTCATACTTCCTAGCAGCAATAATATCATTTGTAGTGCCAGCAGTAATGACGTAATGACACGCCTCTGAGCGGCACCTTTTCCTTAAATACCTCTTGAACTAAAAGGGACTGTGATCACTAAACCCAGTTAAGAGCAGAGCAAAATGAACGGCAAGCCTTGAAGGTTTCATAAGCCCAGAGTCCCAGAGCAATTCAGACTGAGCTTTTGTTCCCATGACAGCAGGAGGAGGAGTAGTCAGTCTGCAGTGAAATTTCACTGATGAGGCTGATATGCACTACATGTGCCACGCAGCGCATTACATAAGCTTAAAAAATAGCGTATATGTGGCGCTTGGAAGAGAGTCTTGCTTTTTTACATTGGGTATATCATGTGCAATATGCTGAGGTAATTAGCTGAATGTATTTTTTAGACTGATTTGATTGCGCTGCCAAATTATGGATAGGAGGGGGTCAAAAGGTGGAAGTTAAAGGGAGGGAAAACAGAAATCTGGGCAGCAACATCCCAGGAGTCTGGTTGGTAGACAGACACTGATGTTGAAATTCTGATCACACACATGCCTGCAAACCATGCTGCTCACCAAGGAGGGAAAGGATGAGAGGAGAACAGAGGAGAGAGAGAGGGGAGGGGGGAGTAAGAGTGGGACAGAGGTAGACTGAGAGTCTGTATGACACAGGAAATAGAGGAAGAGCCTGAACCTCGATGTACATACATATCTCTTACATATAACTGGACTATTTCTGGTAAAACTGTTCCTAGATTTTATGCATATCACACTTTGGATATAGAATATTCCTCCTTGGATTTTAAACTGTCTCTCCTGAAGCTGAATATCAGAGGGACTCACTGTCAAGATGATGAAACTAAGAGTCAAATTCTGGAGTCTTTGACAACAGTGTGGTAAATTTAAGCAAGATACAGCTTTTTTTCCACATGCAAAAGGGGGCAGGACTATAAATCAATCATCCTCTCCAGAATCATAAACTCCACTAGGGTGTTTTCATTCTGATGAATGAAAATTATTAAAAACAATGTTGTGATTTTCAAATTGCCCTGACGGAGGAAGTGTTGTCTCACTGTTATGATGCCTAAATACAGACACACTGATACAGAAGCACATGGGAGTCAGATTTAGCACAGAGTAGCGTTTTAATTGATTTTGGAGGGGTTAGATGACAACAGCTCTGCAAATGATGAACATACAATCATGAACAAAAGTTGACATACACTTGTACGGACCATGTATATGATGGCAGTCTTGAGTTTTCAATGACTTTCTATAACTCTTAACTTTCTATGATAGAATCTTTAAAACAGAAGCGTCTTTGCCACAAAATAAAATGACAAAATCTGCTGGGTTAAAAATGTACTTTCAATATCAGTTTTGGTGATGTAGAAAGCTGTGTTAATCAAATATTCTTAGTGGCATGTCCTTTCAGTTTCTTGTGGATGACTACAATTGACTACAGCTGCTAACTCCCCTGAGCCAATTTAAATGGGGACCATTTGATAAACTCATTAGACTCAGCCACAAACACTACAGTGGAAAAGTCCAAGGAGCTCAACAAAGATCTCAAAAAGCAAACACTGACTTGAACAAGTCAAAGTCACTTGGAACCATTTCAAAGCAGCTAAAGATCCCAAAATCATCTGTGCAAATCATTGTTTTTACATGGTACAGCTGTGTCACTGCCATGATCAGCAAGAAAACACAAACGCTATCACCTGCTGCTGAGTAACAATTGGTCAGGATGGTCAAGAGTCAATCAAGAATGACCAAAAAGCAGGTCTGCAATAAATTAGAAGCTGCTGGAACACATATGTCAGTGTCCACAGTCAAGTGAGTTTATATTACCACAGACTGAGAAACTACCAGGCATGAAGGAAGCTCTTCCTCCAGAAACTGTACCTTAAGGCTTGACTGAAGTCTGCTGTTAATCACACAGACAAAGAAAATGTTTTGTGGTCAGATGAAACAAAAATGTTGCTATTTGGCTACAATTAGCAGAAATGTGTTTGGAAGAAAGAGAGTGAGGCCTTAACCTCCAAAAACACTGTACCTACCATCAAGCATGGTGGTGGTAGTATTATGCCCTGGGGCTGGTGCTGGTGCTGGTGTACACAAAGTAAATTCAAAAATTAAGAAGAATTCTCAAGTAAAACCTAAAATCATCAGCCAGAAGGTTTGGTCTTGGACACAGTTGGGTGTTCCAACCAGACAATGACCCCATACACAAAGTCTTAAGTTAAAACCCACCATGAACCTCTGGACTGTGATGAAGAAACAAGATTGTGTCAAAGATCCAACAAAAAAGAGTGGTCAACGGTACAACCATAGGCTTGCCAGAAGCTTGTGGTTGTTATTGTTCTGATTTGATCCTGCTCACAGCGAAACAAACCTTTGGGGCAGTGGTGGCACAACGTTAAGTCTCTAGGCTACTGATCAGAAGGTCAGAGGATCAAACCTCAATGCGGCCATTGTTGGGCCCTTCAGCAAGGCCCTTAACCCTTCCTGCTCCCAGGGCGCCGTACCATGGCTGACCCTGCGCTCTGACCCCAACTGGGATATGCAAAAATAACATTTCACAATACTGTAAAAATGTCATCGTACCAAATAAAGGTTTCTTCTTCTTGACGACTTTCTAACCAACAAAACTGAATTGAGAAACAAAAATTTTTTTTTTCCATTTCTGTGTTTTGTGCTTGTGGTTGAACTGCATCATTAGTGCCCAGTGGAGTATAGCCAGCCATGGACTCCAACAGACAATGCAATAAATGATCATCTACCCTATGTTAGGAAGCTATATGCTAAGCCATGCTAACTGTCACTTGGCTCTATTCCTCCATACTTAAACAGACACAAGATTGATATTGACCTTATCATCTAACCCTAACTATTAATTTTAGTGGAAGGAGGCACGCTACAGTTGCTAAGACAATTATGTTATGATTTGGGTATCAGGGGTACTTGGGACTCAATTGGGTTTCCCTTGGGCTGCACGGTGTGTCGGTTATCACCGTTGCCTCACAGCTAGAAGATCCCCGGTTCGCGTCCCGGTTGGGATGCCTGGGATCTTTCTGAGTGGAGTTTGCATGTTCTCCCTGTGCAGCGTGGGTTTTCACCGGGAGCTCTGGCTTCATCCCACAGTCCAAAACATGCTGAGGTTAACTGATTATTCTAAATTGTCCATAGGTGTGAATGAGAGTGTGCTTGGTTGTCTGTCTCTATGTGTAGCCCTGTGATAGACTGGCGTCCTGTCCAGGGTGTCCCTTGCCTTCGCCTGAGTCGGCTGGGATAGGCTCCAGTCCCCCCGCGACCCTACAGATGATTAAGCGGTGTATAGTTAATGGATGGATGGATGGTTTTCCCTTTGATTGGGTCACTGCTTTTTATGACTAAAATTGTGATGGTCTGAAAACATTGATCCAATGATGAAATACTGAGAATCATTTTACAGTCCAGTTCATCAGCATCTCTCCTGAAGTTCACCTCCAGCTCTCTCTGCAGAATTTACAATCCATGTTGTTTGCCCTTGTCTGACTATCCACCGTCTCATCCAAATTCAGAATCGTTTTCTCATCAGTCTCTTTGCCTATTGCATGCAAATGGCAGCATGAACCAGCAACACTAAAATCTGAGAAAACTCTAAGAGGTTTCTAAAGCTTTTATAATGGTTGTCCATTTCTGGTTTGGTACCAACATGACACGTGGTGTTATCTAACTGTAGTTGACATGTCTTAGCAGAAATGACAGGAAGAAAAAGGGCAACAACAACTTGAATCATGGGTGGGTAACCTCACGTTTGTTCATTTCATCCTACAGTATCATCAAAGCAGTATGCCACCTCAATTATCTGGTGTCACGTTTTTCTAATGTGGTGTGGTGACAAATGTGTCCACAGAGTAAAGGTAAGTGCATACAGATACAGCCAGGTGAGAGAAAGGGAGGCTGACAGAGAGCCGGATGAAGAGACAGAGACAGCGCCTCGTGATTCTGCCACTGCTGTGCTCACTTGTTTGCATACTGAGTAAAGCGGATGGGTAAATGACTTGCAAACAAAAAGCCAACACACACACACAAACACATGTGCACAGAGACAGGAGTTATTCATCACAACATAGCATCGCAGTTTAATCAACTCAGTATTTTCTCTGCATTATTGCCAAATGAAACACTGAGGGGTGTCATTTCCACTTTTATCATTTTAGACTGATTTATTCAGGCAAAGGCCACCAAAACACAACATGCTCTGACTGTCCAAGAAGCTTTGTTTTTAAATGCTTAATATGCTGGCAGCTCATTTGTGTTGTCATTGTCACCACAGGAAGGTTCTGTATTCGAACCTGCTACTCGACTGGGGCTTTCTAGATGCAGTTTGCATGTTCTCTCTGTGATTGCATGGGTTTCTCTGGTCTAAAGAGCACACGAAAGAATTGCACAGCAGGCAACTTAGTGATTACGAATTGTGAGTGTGAGTATGTATGGTTATCTGCCTTTGTGTTGGCCCTGCGATGAACTGGTGACTTGTTCATTCTGTACCCTGCCTCTCAGCCAGTGTCAGCAGGTTAGGCTCCAATCCCCTGAGACACTTTGAATTCTAAAGCAGGTATAGCTAATGGATGAAATCAAGGCTGTATTGTCAATATGCTCACAGCAGCTAAGATTTACAAGCAGTACTGACTTATTTAAAGGATTTTTTCATACCTGGGTTTGCTTTCAGGCAACATACAAGCTGGTATGGTCCTAATGGCAATTGCTGGGGATGCTTGCAGCTTGTTTTTCTTCTGACATACATCCTCTTGATGCACCTTTACATGTCATCGGTGATGTTTCTTGGAGCTACCGGGTGTTTTGGGTCAACATCAGACATCGATCACCCCTCATCTTGATTTCCCATGGTGGTCCACAACCACCTTGAGGCAATTTCTGCTACTTCGGGGGCCAACTTCATGGCATGTCACCTACTGGCCCCAGTGATGCCCAGCATGTTGCAGGTTCTGCAGAGGGACTGGCCCGCGAACACTTTGCATCCCATTTTAAAATACCTGCACCGCACTCACCACCATTTGCTTTAACATTCTTCTGCTATACTCAGTATAGTTTGCCATCGTCCCCTCTTTGGCCTCCTCAAAATAGCCCTCCCAGGTTCTAAGAAAATGATGTCCTTGGATGACTTGAAGATCAGTATCTCAGGAGAACGGATGAGGTATGATGTGTAAAGGAGTGCTGTGAAGGCTGAAATAGAGGCCAAAGGAGAGGAGAAGCCTCTGCCCATTTTCATCACCAGTTTTACCCACTATGCGTACCACTTTGCCCTCAGTGATCCCTCCCTGGTGCCGTTTGAAATGTTTGAACTTGTTTATTCTGGTTCAGAGGCAACCAACAAACAGGAGTCGTCACTCTGAGCCCCACTCAATGCCCTCCATTGATCTGCAAATGAGAGAGTGGGGCAGGGGGCAGACACTTTTAGCTTCTTTTGTTATTCGTTATTGTTTACTGTCATGCAATATTTGACTCTTCATTTGAGCCATGAGTGTGACCCCCACATTAGATGCAGGGGCCCAGAATGAGAGTGATGTTGCTATAAACAGAGCAGAGCAGGGAGACAGGGAGGAGAGAGAGGGAATGAGAGAAGAGAGGCACAATATAGAAGATGGTGATTAGTAGATGTGGTGGCGGAAAAAGAGAAATTAGAAAGAATGCATGGGGGGCACCCCGATAGCCTAACGGTTATGTCGCGTGACCCACATGCAGAGGCGCAGTGGCTGTGCCGGGTTCGATTCTGACCTCGGCCATTTACCGCATGTCCTTCCCCACTCTCTACTGAAAGTAGTATATTTTCAAACAATTCCTTCAATTCCTACGTTACAAAAAGTCACCCACTTGAAACAACATATTCTGGTAATGTTCTGCTGGAGGAATTTGTTAACTTCAGTGTGGCAAGCAAAAATTACTTTCACTGCAAAAAACTGTCCAACCTTCAAATTCTTTACTTGAAACAAGACTGCAAAGAAAGTTCTTAAGATGCTGAAGACAGTAGACAACAGTATTACCATATTGCATCATAAAACAAAGCTAAGGACTTAACGACCTCAAAATGAAGACATTAAACCTTAAAACATTAAATTTCATAAAAGCAACTTCCTCCAAAACAACACAAAAATGTTCTGTCAACTAGAGGAATGTGTTAATCGAAAGCAAAAAAAATGACTAAATACATTTCAAAGGATATTAAGTTTCTTGTTAAGTAAATGTTTATTTTCCTAATGGCTTCAAATCTTAATGCACTTTGCACACATTTTTTTCTGTGCAATACATCGTGTCCATTAGCTCATATACTGACACTGTACACTGTTGGGGCAGTAGTGGCGCAACAGGTTAAGCCTACTCTGAAGGTCAGAGGATCAACACCCGACTGCGGCCACTGCCTTTGAGCAAGGCCCTTAACCCCTGACTGCTCCCGGGCGCTGCACCGCGGCAGCCCACTGCTCCTAGTATGTATAGTTAAGGTTAACTTTGAATAGGATGGGTCAATGCAGAGAAGGGGATCAATAAAGGTTAGATTACTATTATTATTACATGTTGGCCATTTGGTATAATTAGGTTTCAAGTGTCGCTCTCCCTGCTCCTTCCCACTCTCCACATTCGAAGGGGACGTCTCCAACCAGAAAAGATGGTGTCATCCATAAAGTCATTCTATAGGCTTCAAACCAGTGGGTGACATCACTGGACTGCTCTGTCCATTTGTATAGAAAGTCTATGGGACAAAAGCAAGACTCACAAATCAGAGAGATTTAAACAGTAAAGTTGCAGCCACATGAATAAACTATGAGCTGGAACTTTCCAACTTTGATCTCCATATTGTTGTTATGAGGATATTAATAAATAGCCACTTTAAAATCACCCATTTGTTGCATTCAGCTGTATTTAAATATCCACACTGGTAGTTACAGTATAAATATACATAGATGTGATGGCTGTTACTGGCTTCCATACAAACACATCCTAGAACACAGAGTCCCCTGCAGCACCTACAGTTCACCAATCACTATGGCAACCAACTAGGTCCACATCTCCTTCTCAGCCTCACCTCATTTAGAATAACAATAATGTCGCAGCATCACTTTGTGTCCCTCAGATACTGTCACACATACACTCTTAAGAGAAAGAATGACAGCATTTCTCTGCTGGGTGAATACAATGCTGTTGTCTTTGAGCCAAGTACATATCCTGGTACTTGTGTTGCTGCTTTCTGCTCCGTGTCTGTCATCCAGCAAAGTGTAGCTATTCATAGAGGCAATCAATGCCAACCAGTAGGAAGAGTGACAAAACAAAGCTTAATGACGTGCAAGGCTGCTTTTGATAGCATGTATAAATAAACTGTAAACTGCTGCTCACCAGTGAGCCTGTTCAAAACAATTAAAGAAAGAGTCGATGAGGGAGCAGCTTCCTAAAAAGGACAAGTGTCTCTACCCAGACATCTGCCTAATGTTTGTTTATTGATTCCTGTCAGACACAGCAGGAAGACAAAGGGATGTGTGTCATCAGGATGTCATTTCCAGTATTTGATCTACACTTTGGACTGCTCTAGGGTGTAGAAAAATACCTATAATGAAAACTGAAACATGTATGTAGGTCGGACTGATGTCTAATGTTGGAGAATAGAAGCTTAATTCCATATCCAGCACAGACACAGAGCAACCTTGAAGTTCTGTCAATGTCCACCTGATGAATCTATACCAATCAGCCACAACATTAAAACCACTGACAATGGCCTGCTGGGATTAATGTGGATGTTACATATACATATATACACATACAGTGCTCAGCATAAATGAGTACACCTCTTTTTGAAAAGTAAGATTTTAATCAATATCTCAATGAACACAAAAACAATTTCCAAATTTTTGACAAAACTGAGTTTTATAGAACATTTGTTTAACTCACAACATGAAAGTAAGATTAATAAAATAACTTAGACTACAAAGTATACTAGTATTTTATATGACCTCCATGATTTTTTAGGAGGAGCACCAAGTCTTCTAGGCATGGAATGAACTGAACATGAAAAGTGTACTAATTTTTGCAACATGGTCTTGAATGTATTGATTAGGAAAATTACTATTTTTTTGTGTGTAAATTAACAAATCTTTTTTGCAATCAATGAATCAATGGCCCTCATTTGTGGGAGTATTTTTTAGTATAGTATACAATAAAAATGTTGATTCTGACATGAAACTAAAGGTTTTCTGACTAATCTTTTGGGGTGTAATCATTTATGCTGAGCACTGTATATACACACACACACACACGACTGATAAAACATTATCAGTCACTGGGAATGTAGATGCACAGTGACTGATAACGAACCAAAATTAACCCTGGTGAAGCTTGTTTTAGTCCTTGAATGGCTGAGACTGTGCAGTTTTCAATGTGGTTGACCGTAGGCTGATGAGTGCCATGTGGTGGGAAAGTGCTGTGGTTCAATGCAATGTTGATTTCGTCAAACAAACTAAATACTGGTTGCCTCAGTGTTTTTCACAACAACAACAAAAAATGTGAATACATAAAAAGTAAGATTTCCAGATAAAAACTATGCTGAAATTAGCCCCTCCCCCCTCATCCCCACTCCCACCCCAACCCCAACCGGTTGAGGCAGATGGCCGCTTTCCCCGAGCCTAGTTCTGTCGGAGGTTGGATTGACGAGGGAGAGCTGAAGCTTGGCGGCAGACAGACGAGGCAAGCAGACAGGATCTTGGCAGGGGTGG